>CAKAOI010047546.1:0-30169 GCA_916701655.1 Sebastiscus albofasciatus
AACCTGCAGACGTGATTCTACCGGCTGTGATGATGATGATGAGCTGGAGGCTCGTCAGCTCATCTAGTTCACCTGCTGCAGCGAGCTGCTCTCCACCTCTCTCCACCTCTCACTAACTCTCTCCACCTCTCTCCACCTCTCACTAACTCTCTCTAACTCTCTCCACCTCTCACTAACTCTCTCCACCTCTCTCTAACTCTCTCCACCTCTCACTAACTCTCTCCACCTCTCTCCACCTCTCTCCACCTCTCACCCTGACGCTGCATGCAGTCATTCACATGCTTTTCTTTGTTACCTTCAGTTCCTTTATTTAGCGGCCGTGATGTTTCAGTCTTTGTTTTCTTGTGTTAACCTGAAGGCTCGTGTCCAACCCGTCTGCTTGTGTCCAACCCGTCTGCTCGTGTCCAACCCGTCTGCTCGTGTCCAACCCGTCTGCTCGTGTCCAACCCGTCTGCTCGTGTCCAACCCGTCTGCTCGTGTCCAACCCGTCTGCTCGTGTCCAACCCGTCTGCTCGTGTTTCCAACCTGAAGGCTCGTGTTTCCAACCCGTCAGACTCATTTTCAGCCGTTAACCTGATGAGTCAAATGTCATCATAACCAACATTATGAAACTAGAATTTCCCACAAAATCCTCACTTAAACGTGTTCTTCTTTTGTTTGTGAAGCTCCAGAAGGAAGAAGGAAAATACGTTCTTGTAATACTAAACAAGAGCCGGTCCAGACCGAGCATCAGTCTGGACTGTTTCTGGTCAGGATGGGAATCTGTGGCTAAACTGTTCCTCTACTAGTCAGAGGTCACGTCTTTGATGTTTTGTGAACAGTTTTTTCCACTTCTGTTTGATTGAAACTTCTATTCAGTAATAGTCAATGACATTTACTAACCAGTATATTAGACGTTTTATACAAGGCGTAAAGGTATCAGCATGACATACAGTCTGCAAGGTGAACAGTATTTCAGTTTTTATATTGAAGCATTCATCATATACACTCACCGGCCACTTTATTAGGCACACCTGTTCAACTGCTTGTTAACACAAATAGCTCATCAGCCAATCACATGGCAGCAACTCAATGCATTACGTCATCTAGAGGTGGTGAAGACGACTTGCTGAAGTTCAAACCGAGCATCAGAATGAGGAAGAAAGGGGATTGAAGTGACTTTGAACGTGGCATGGTTGTTGGTGCCAGACGGGCTGGTCTGAGTATTAAACTGCTGATCTACTGGGATTTTCACCACAACCATCTCTAGGGTTTACAGAGAACGGTCCCAACAAGAGAACAGATCCAGTGAGCGGGATGTGGACGGAAATGCCTTGTTGATGTCAGAGGTCAGAGGAGAATGGGCAGAGAGGTTGGAGATGATAGAAAGGCAACAGTAACTCAAATAACCACTCGTTACAACCAAGGTATGCAGAATACCATCTCTGAAAGCACAACACGTCCAACCTTGAAGCAGATGAAGACCACCCCGTACTAGCACCGGACACTTTATTAGGTACATCTTGTACCTAATAAAGTGGCCGGTGAGTGTATCCACATCCCGGGATTACATGAATTATTGGATAATTTGCAGAAGGGGGTTCACTAAAATGTGCCACTGGACTGAGGTTTAAAGGGTAGAATTATTATTTTAGATTTTTTTATATCATTCTTTAGCTTCCCAGTGGTGTTCCTTTACTTAAGTATTCAAATCCCAGCATTCAAATGTTGGTCAAAGTATGCATGTTTTAGCATCAAGATGCTATTTCCCAAGCCCTTCTAAAAATGTGACTTGACGTAAGATTCTGCACGATGACGCTGGTACATGTACAGTATATATACATCCTTATAACCAGCGTATTAACGTTACATACAGTTACTTAGATGGCAGTCGGCGTGCTCCCAGTTTGGAGACGCAAACAGGAGTACCGGCACTAAGCTAAGCAATGAGCTGCTTTGTGGACGCCACGTTAGTTCAGATCCGAAAATCACACAACAACTCAACCGTGTTCTGCGAGGTAAAATGCCTCTTTTTTGTGAATGGAGTCTGGTGGCTTTGAAGACAGCGATATAACGGCTTCAGTTCCCCGCTGGGAAGGGCTGTCTGATGGCCAGACTACATTGACAAAAGCGGTAATTTTACCTCACAGAACACCGGTATACAAACAACCCCACTTCAAAAAATCCAAACTAACCCTTTCAGTTATTTCCAAACTTAGCAGAGCTAACTTTGGCTCAGCTAGTGCTAGTGTTCACATTATTCATAATCTATCGATTAGCTTCGATTAGCTTACGTCGTCACCACTTTGTGCAACAGCTGAGTGGGTGTTTCCATTTGAACAAAAAACAAAAAGCGGAACAGAACGCAGATGGACTCGCCCTTTAAGTATTATTTTGTGGACCCTTTTATTACAGAGAAATCATTAATGGTGATATGAGTAAGTGAAAATGTCTTCTGAATGTCTGATTTGGGATGACAACAAACACATCTGAAATTTAAATTTCTTTAGATTATGAGGAGTCTGTGGGGTATTTTGGGGGGAAAGAAGAAAAAAACATTTAGATTTTCTTTTCTTCTTCTTTTGTCAAGTAGAACTCTTGATCCCTCCGTGTGTTTTCACTTATTGTAAGAGAAAACTCTCAAAACACCAATACAATATTAAATATCATGCTATGATGGACAGCATTTGTAGTTCTGACTGATCTGGGCTTCAGTTTGCAGGAGAGTCTCGTGGGTATGCCGTGTTTTCTGATTTGGCCGAATAGAAAAGTGATGAAGGCCAACAACAGCCCTCAGAGGGATTTTGCATCATGCAGATGGGTGTGAAGGGTCATCAGAGGTCATGCAGACCCCCTCGCTCCTTCCCAGTGATTCACAGTTTAAACGTCCACACCTCCCACTCACTCACGTCTTTTTCTCCTGATCTCCTGCCATCTTTTTCCCACGTGGCGGATTCTTTCCATCTGTGTCTCCAGTGCCATTAACTCTCAGACCATCTATCTGTAAACACATGCACACATATGTGTCCACAATTACACGCAGCCAAACATCACAGAATCACTCTTATCAGAAACACATGTCCTGGGTGGAACGTCCTTAGATCCCTCAAATTAATACAGAAAAGAATCAAAATATCATGTTCTCTATTAGGAGTGCTGAAAAACTAATGAACAACAACAGCAAAAATGAAAAGCGTCTCAATTCTGTTTTTCTCAATCTTGCCAACAGCTGGGGAACAAAAATCAACCCAGAGTCACCTCAATTTCTCCCCTCAAAGGCTGAGGAGATTTAGTGGAATTACTGGAAATTACATGTTGAATTAAAAGCCCATTTTATCTGAAAACAGAGGGCCTGTGACGAAGACAAAATAGTATTCAGTGCGGGCAAAGGCTCTCTGTTGGCTTGACTGCTCCTGCTGTACTGCACAATTTCATATTAATTTATTGTGGCTTCTCTCTTACTTTCTCAACTTTTCTTTTAATGGATGTCATTTGTCAAAAGGGAGAGAGATAAACACACTTTCAGCTATGGGATTTTACACTCTGGCTTTTTTTTTTCTCCCCCATAACTTTTTGGATTAGTGTTGTTAACTCTTCTATTCTCACATAATGATTCTTAATTCCAGTTTCTCTGTAGCAAATCTCCCAGTGAAGCTCTCAGGCTGCCGTCCAGAATGACAGTCTGTCTGTATATCTAGCTGTCCACCCTGCACTCATGCAGTAGTCACACACACAAACACACTCACTCCATCATACTGTGCATGCCGACCCACCTACACTGACAGCGAGCCATATTCACACACATATACACAGTCATACTACACACGCTGACCCACCCACACAGCCACCCACCGTACCTACACACACACACATTATGTTGAACGTGATGAACTGTGCTTGACTTGTGCAATCTGCTCCATTGGATGACCCACACATCAAGTTACAGTCAATTATGAGTCCACTTGCATCACAAAGTGTGTTTACATTCACTCTAATGATGCAGTTAGAGCATCAGTAAGGTGATAGTCAGGTTAATTGTCATGTCAACATCTAAAACAAGTTAGATTATATTCAATAGAACTGCATTCAGAGCTATAGGTTCTTTTCCTGTTGATTATTTCATTTTGGTTACCATGTGGTGTTTTGATTCCTGCCTGCGTACTCACCGCTCACCTCGTGACGTAAACCAGATGCAACGTGTTTAATAAAAAAGCGGAATGGCTCGAGCAGGAAGACAAATAAAAGTTGCCACAGAGAAACAGCTGTTCCAACACAGCAACAGAACAGAGCTCAAGTCAATTCACAAATTAATCAGAGCAACAAACACCAACAACGTCCCTCAATTTCCTCATTACATTTACTGTATTATTAGCCTGTAGGCTTACGCTGGAAGTACCTCATGACCCATGTACTCATGGGATATTAGGGAAGCACTGGTACAATTAACTACTCAAGTACAATTCAGTGGTGATTTCATTTTATTCATCTTCTACTCAACTACAAAATACAATTATCTTTCACAATTATAGACTGTTGCACCCAACAGTATGTAAAGTAGCTCATCTTATACTTATAGCCTACTTTTATACAACTTATAGATAATGTTTCTGTCCTTTTCCTTAAGTCAAAATCCAGGACGTTTACTTATGACACAGAACATTTGCACTGTAGTATTGATGCTTTTAGGTAAAGAGTTGGAGTCAGGTCACTAACAACATGTTCTCATCTCAACTCGTCACACCCCTTGGTGTCACTTTAGGTTTAGGCAACAAAACCACTTAGTTAGGTTTAGGAAAAGACTACATGGTTGGGTTTAAAACTACTATGTTTGTAAAGTGAAAATGAAACTGAATGTTGTGAGTACGGGACACGAACGAACAGCTGATTGTAACGTGAAAGTGAAACTTAACGCACGGGACACGAACAGCGGTCTCCTGGATGAAAGCCGCTCTTCCCACTCTCACATAAGTGTGTCTTTTCGCTCCTAAATCTACGTCACTACAGGCCCAGCGCACTTTCCCTGAATGTTTACAATGTAGTTAATAGAAAGCCTGGTGCGTCTGGTGCTACAGGATGCCTTGTGCGGCGGTATCAAACGCTGACGGTCGTGACAAAGCGTCGGTATTTGACGCTCTAGGAATGAGAGCGGGCTGTCACCACGTAAATGCCCCCGCCCCCACAGCACAAATGTAGCGAGTTGAAGAGGCCTCTCTCCTCCTACATAGTCTGGCTAAATCCGCCTGAGACAAGCTGGTTAATGGCCTGTATTTCTGAAGGGTACAGGATGGTACATCCGCCTTTCACTCTCCCACTTTTTCTCTCTCTCCCGCCCTGCTTTTGACCTTGTTTGTAGCAGACGTGTGTCTCTTCCAATCTCACATCGTCTACGCATTTTGGTTGCCTCAGGTTTTGGGTCACTGTCCGTGGCACTCCGAGTTGAACGTGTCAGCTTGAGCTGTACTGTGTATAATGTCAGCGTCAGACAGAGAGAAACATTAGTTGTGCTTGGAGGGGAATGTAAGCAGCCTCTTATTGTACAGGGTGTATTTGTCTTCAGCGTAGGTCGCTTACACCCGGCCCTTAATACCACTCATCTCTGACCAAATAACTCAGAAAAGTAGACAGTTAATGAGTTAAGGAGCGAACACAATCTGGACAGCTTTCTCTCTATCAACAAAGAAAGTGTTAGATAACATTTTGTCTGAAAATGCGCTGTAGATGAGTTAAACCACCGGAGAGCAGCAAAAACTATTACCTCCGTCTGACCTCCGTTGCTCCTGAAGTGGTATTATTATGGTGAGGATGGACCGAACAGCGTTACCACAGTTTTGCACTCGGCGGCTCATGTTACCACAGTCTTGGAAAAGGAGGAGTGAGCGGAGGGGTACTCGGTTGCAATCTGCAACCTCACCACTAGATGCCACCAAATCCTACACACTGTACCTTTCAGTTGTTTTATAACGATATTGTACAAACTTGAAAATGAATAATTCAAAATATTCTCCCTGTAATAATATGTAATTGCTCTTACATTATTAAAGAATGCTCTTTTTTACAATGAACATTTTGTACCCGGTTCCGTGACGTTCAGCAGATGGTGGGAAAACATCTGGATATGCTAAAGTTAGTTAATAAACTTGAATTATGCAGGCTTTTCCTCTCATACAGTATATCTAATAGAAATCACCAGTGGCACCACGATACGATATTATCACGATACTTAAGTCACAATACGATCTTATTGAGATAATAAACATTTTGCCATATGCTGAGTATTGTGATAAGATATATTGTAATTTATTACCTATTTTCAACTTCAAATTATTATGCAGTTTGTCAACATCTGTTTTATCTAATAAGGTACAGTTTTCACTCCGTTCATCTCAGAGTTTGCATTCACATATCTTTACGTCAGAGGTCAAGGGACCCCTTTGAAAATGGCCATGCTATTTTTTCCTTGAATAGAATAGATTCTTTAGGTTTTTCTAGTTTCATATGATACCAGTATCTTCACTTTAGCTTTAAAACTGAGTAAACTACAGCCTCTAAAAGACGGAATAGTGGCCGGGCCCACCGGCGGGCTGTCAGATTGTAAGTGGTTAATAGTTTATATACTGAAAGATCGATACTTGACATCCGTGTATCGATACAATATTGCCAAGCAAAGTATCGCAATACTATGCTGTATCAATTTGTTCCCCCCACCCCTACGATGAGGGTCAACCTTTACCATCTAAGCCAAGATTAGAACTATGTGTATCAAAGGTGGCCTAATCCTCCATCAAAAAAGCACTGAATTAATGTCATGCATAAACAGTCATGCATTTGGATACACACATCGAAATGGTTAACATCTGAAAACTGTATATTTCCTTCCGTGTATACGTTATCTAATTACCATAATTAGAGACAGAGTTTGCATCCTCACTTTCTTGGTGCTGACAGAAACCAATAACAAACACTTCTTCATGTTTCTTACAGTCAGCAGCTTTGCAGTAAGATTTGAATCTCTTTGTTGTCGAGGCTGACCGGTCTGTTTCAAAGAGCTGTTTGCTTCTTTCAAGGAAAGAACTCCCAAAGAATCAGGAGGCACAGAGTTTCTTTTGTTATCAGATCTTCTTCTCAATAATGTTATCAAAAATATATAGAAGTTTGTATTATTATGTTGGGAGTACCACATGTTCAGCAAGTCTTCCGGTGTTGCAGTTAGAGTTGAATTTTTCATGACATATGGAGTTGACAAGAGTTGACTGGAGAGTTATGTGTCCACTATATGGCTGCGGGGCATGTGGGGGTGTTTCAAGACTTTTTATACTCTGAGTTCAGCTATACATTTGCTGTGTGGGTGGATCAGTATCACAACACCATCAAGTCAGACAGTGTCAAGAATGTGAATCACAGAAAAAGTTGAGAAAAGTACACAAATCACTTCTGCCATTGGAGAGAAAGTGTATCGTATGTTTCACCTTCCTGTTGCTAGACACATGATGTTTACTACATCATGTTGCTGAAGACTTTCAAGACTTTCTTGTTATTTTTCTTTTTTTCCTCATGGTTGGTAGTGAATGCAAGGACAGAGGTAGATGGCAAACACTGGGATGTATTAAGAAAACATTATTTGTTTTCAACTTGTGTAGTGCTGATGTTAATTGGAAAGCCAAATTAGCTCCAGAAACCCTGTTTTCACTACAGTAGTTTCTGCCCTCCCTGCTTTTTTGCCATATCATGTGAGTAAATTACACCTTGTGGTCTTATGACATAAAAGATACTGTACAGTTAGTGATTTCAAGTTTTCATAATCTCTTTCTAATTGAAGCAGTCGTGTGTAGGATCTGGCGCTATCTAACGGTGAGGTTGAGATAGCAACCAACTGAAGCCTCTCCCGTGTGTCAAGCATGTATTAAAGCTACAGTGGCCAACGCAAAAACACGAATGGCCTTCTCAAGAGCCAGTTGACGTATGAGTAGCGTAGGTCATTTGGAGCAGAGCCAGTGCGTAGTATGTGTGTGTACGTGGGAAGTGAGTAGTGAAGCAAGAGAGAGAGGGGCGGTGATGCGAGCGAGTAATGTTATCGACTTCGGCCCAAGCCGTTCTGTGCTACTGTAGAAACATGGCAGAGCAACATGGTGGACTCCATGAAGAGGACCCGCTCCCTACGTAGATAAAAATGTCTCATTCTAAGGTAACAAAAACATGATTCTTGTTTTCAGGTATTTATACACTAAAGAAAACATATTTATTAATAGTATCTTCCATTTCCTTTAATTAAAGAGGACCCATCATGGTCATTTTCCAGGTGCATACTTGTATTTGGGGTTTCTACTAGAACATGTTAGCTTTAATATTTATTTTTCTCATACCGGCTTTGCTGCAGCATCTCTTTTCACTCTTTGTCTGAAACGCTGAGGGCGTGCCAAACTAGCCGCTAGGCAGGTATTATGCATATGTGCTACTTGGTGACATCACCACAGTACGGAAGAAAAGGCAGGACTTCAAGCAAGGCGTTTCAGGCGTTTCAGGAGCAGTGTTTCTGTGGAGGAGAGTAACTCTCTTTGACGTGGACTTTGGGCTTTGTAAATATACTGACCCTTTACATGCACAAAAAACTATTGGTGCCTTTAAATGAAACTCATGAGCTTAAGTTTACAATATGAGAAGTCGTGTACACGATATGCTTGGCGTTCACGTGGTTAAGTCGTGAGAATGCCGCTGCTAAGCAACGGAAATGTTAACGTTATTGTCGCCGTCTAAGCCACAGAGGTTAACAATTTAGCAAGCAAGCAATGGGTAACATAATGCAGGAAATGCAAAGGCATAATGACAGAAGAAAATGATGAGGCCGTTGGGAATATCATCATTTTCCTCAGATATATCAAATTATGAAGAAAAAAATATATGACTGTAATGACTCCGCCATTTCTGACAACGTCAACAAACACGTCACAAGTCGTGAACTCGAAGGATTCAGAAACTTTCCAGTTAGGAGGTCGCGAATACCACAAGAGGGGGGCGTTCATATGGACTCTTCTCGTGAACACGGTAAACATGACCCCATTTGAAGGCACCATATACACAATAAAAAAAGGGAAAAAGCACAAAAGCATCATAGGTCCTCTTTTATAAATGAACACATTCATCTGCAGTATATTTAAATGCTTTAAAACATCTTCTGTTCTCCCAGACTGTTGGTCATATTTTATCAGTTCATGCGACTTGAAAACTATCTTTGTTTTGATGATTCAGGTAGTCAGTTTCTCAGTGGAATCGGACACCTTCTCTACACACACTTTGCCTCCGCAGTCACCCTGTGACTCAGTCATCTCAGTAAATCCAGTCTGTCCAATCGATTAGCCACCCCTCTCTGAGCGCCTCCCTAATGTTGGAGCTCTGAGAGGCCACTGTGCTTCCCACCTGTTCCGCGCAGATAGGCCGCCATGACGCGTGTTACAGCGAATGCAGAGACGTCCGCTGAAAAGCAACGTGATAATGTGCAGAACGTTTTAATGAATTCATGCTAATGGCTTTCTTTTTGCTCTCCCATTGGTGAATTTTGTAGGTCTGACGGGGAACAGTTGGTGATAGAAGACTGAGGCCAGCATCTGTCTGTAAATCCCAGCTACTCTGAAACAAACTGATAAGACTGGGGACACCACTGAGCTACCACAACAGCTTACTAATTGATGCCTGTGTCTCCTCCTCAGCTTTACTCCCAATTGTGAGGAGCCTCCTTTTTGTTTTTACACGATTTCAGTGTCTGGATGCTGTCGTGATTATGACTCTGTTAGAAAGTTGTCACACTTTTGAGGTGACTTCATCCTTGAAGTATGCTTTCTTTTGAGTACGAATGACAGCACTAAATTGAAAGGAAATACAGCGTTTCTCAACACTGAGAAGATGAAGAAAATGATTTGTAATGCATAATTCAGTCTCGCTTGTTGGTGGTAATGGCATCTAAGTAAGCAAAGCTATTCAACAAATGTTACTTAGCTGCATGCACAAAGTGCTACGTAATTAAGTAATGGACACACATTTTTGTGTGTAAAACCTGTGAGTTCAGGACCTTGCCAAACTGTAAACTAACATAACAGATGAGAAACCTATTTGTTAACGGAGAGAGGGAGCCATTAGCCTTGTACCAAACCCTGACATCTTGGCTACTATAGATCGTCTGGGCATAAAGCTAATATGCATTACACGAGAGTCTGTCAGGGATCCAGTGAAGTGAATTAGTCCTAACAGGTCGGCTTGGAAGCTGCCAAGGCCTGGCAAGACGGCCAAGAGCTTCTGATGCATCTGCGGATGGAGACTAACGGTTGTTTTCAGTGAAAACAAATCAAAACAGTGGAATTTGGGTCGGTACCATGGAATGTATCGCTGCCTTAGGATTATAACTATTATTGGCCGTATTGCTCATTTGTTACGAAATATACAATTTACTGTATGCTCGAATTAACGAACGGCGGTAAAGTTAAGAAGACAACCTTTTATTGCTATTGTTATTTGATAGTATACTTCATCTGACAACAGAGACAGAAACCTGTAAATGAGAACAACTAAATCTATTTGGCTGCATTAAAACACAGTATAAGTGAGCACAGCTAAAAGAAAGACAGACGAATGGCAGCTGATTGAACCTGACGCCGGTGCCACGTGGACATTAGTCGTAAGGGCAGAGACATGGATTTCAAAAAGGAGGAAGTATGTATAGTATATGCAGTGCAATACACACATCGTATCCCGCTAACCAACCCGATATCACGCCAAAGTATCTAACAGACCCGCCTGTCCACCAGAGGATAGCATATCAATGTCACGTTTTGCCTCACCGAGGCGTGAATATTACCGGGTGTATGAAAGTGGTATAGCCTACAAGCAGGGGGCAACAAAACCACTTAGTTAGGTTTAGGAAAAATGCCATGGTTGGGCTTAACATAAGTACGTAAACTAAGTACGATACATATGAAAACAACGTAACATCACTACGGAAAACATGTCGCAAACATCAACACCAGTCTCCTGGTTGGACCCATGCATCCACCTTCTCTCCACCTGCCATAAATGGTCTTTCTCCCTTTCTATTCTCCTCACTAGCTCTGAGTGCAGCATAATCACACAGACGCACTTACATTGTAGTCAGCACAGACCACATTGCGTACAAATGACACACCTAAAGCAAGAACGGCATTCTTATTACACGCTTTTGCCGTCCACATTGTGTCAGTCACATGCCTTTTCTTGCGACCGGGTTGCATTAACAACACACTGCTCTCTTCAAACTGTGGAGTCCAGAGGATGTTTACACTGCAGTAACACTTGGAAACATTCATCGTCGAAAAAGTCCAAAAACATCTGACAAACGATCTGGAGGAGTCACAGAAATCTACTTAGATGGAAATCAGTAACACTGAGCTCATCATTGGAGAAGCTGGCTTATGATTGGCAAGTGGACAGGTCAAACCCCCAACACTGTTGGAGAGACGGAGCCAAAATAGCTTTTTCTTTTTTTGTATCATCTGAAAAATGTATAATTCAAATGTTTAGTTATTAATCCAATCATAACCCTTTGCAATTACTCATTTCCCTTTCAAAAACTTGCCTTTCTATTAAAACTCTATTTCTAATTTGCTGTTTGATTACATTTTAAGCATTCAGGTGATATTCTCACCCAAAGTTAAGTGACAAATAACCAAGTAGAGGTGAACTATGTTGGACATTTAATCCAGCAGAGAATGTACAGTAACGTTTATGCATTCCTTTCTTACGGTAGGTGATCTTGCTTTCCAGCTGTTGCCTTTGTTTTCTGTCATTATTTTTATTCACTGTTGACTTTTGTTTGAAAAGCGCTGTCACAATATTTACATATATCATAAGTAAAATAAAGAAAAAGAATAATCATCCAGGAGGCCTGACAGTAGGTGCAGCACTTTTCTTTTTGGAAACAGTAAATTGTGACTTTAAAAGCCTGCAGATTGGTGGTCTTTGGAGTGTAAATTAAATTTCTCTGCTGTACTTTAAAAAAAAGGTGCAGTGTAGACCCAGCGCTCTGTTTTGAAATGCCAAGAGGATTAATGGCACTGATAAGTGGGGTTGGTATATTAAGCTAAGTCCTTTGAGTGTTTGCCATTTCTATTTCAGCTATAATTTGTGGAACATGGATTTAAAGTATTACAAAGACAAAAAAGAGAAAAGGCAGAAGAGAGAGAGAGAGAGACAGAGAGGGGCTGTGGCTTATAAGGAAAACCGTGCAAAGGTTCAGATACATGCCTCTTTGGGCTCGCTGTGCTCGAATGCTGGTGAACTGCAGTGAAACAGACGGAGAACAAACGCGAACACAGGCAGACATTCACAGACGCACACTGTGACTTTTTCTGCATGACTGGAGGTACATATCGCGAGCTGCAGCGGGGGCAGAGGGCAGATGGTGCCTTTGAGGTGGGAGGTTGAAATGTAGAAAGGTAGACGAGGTGTGTGTGTGTGTGTGTGTGTGTGAGTGTGTGAAGTGTGATGGTGTGTTGGGAGTGTTCCCATAAGGCTCTGGCGGAGGTGTTTGGTGCACAGCAGCATTTGAAGGTGAAATACAGGGAAATGCCTGATACTTTGACACTATCATCTGCAGTTGTGCATTTTTCTGGTTTATTCACAGGCTGTATATAAGAAGTGGACGTAGTCACCGTGACGTCAAACATTGAGTTGTGGAACGCGTTTTGAAGCCTCGAGTTCTACATTTTGGCCATCTTGTGTTTTTGCAACCAGAAGTGACGCGAGAGGGTGGAGCTAAGTACAACTGAACGCTGAATAAGACATTTTTAGGCAACCAAAACATAATAATTAACTTTCATGAACTGAAAACACACTGTGAAAGGGTTAAAGTTGTAAAACCGTATCGTAACTCCCAGACCGGACAACGCCGTGGTAGCGACCTCTCAATCACAAGGCAGCCCCGCCCTAAAGCATCCCCTGCTTTATGGTCTATCTGATTCTAAATGGGACCATCATTTACTAAATGAACATCATGCTGTATTGAAGAAGACTTGAAACTAGAGATTGAGACCATAAACTCATGTTTACAATGTTTACTGAGGTAATAAATCAAGAGAGAAGTAGGCTCATTTTCTCATAGACTTCTATACAATCAGACTACTTTTTGGAAGAAGAAGGCTTCACTTTTCAGACCGCTGAGTTTACTTAAAGTGGACTGGTATTAAACTGAGAGACAGATCTTGTCTCATGAACCACGGTTTCTTCATCTATTTGGTCTTGATTGTGTAAAATCAGCCTTTTAAGCAACTTCCTACTCGCACTACAATTTTTCACTTGGAGTTAATGTCCTTTTGTTTTGGGCATATTTTTCACACAAGCTTTTCCACACAATACAATTGTTATAGTGTCAACAGAAGATAGTGTATGAGGTCCCTCTATACCTCTGAGGACTGTCAGGAAATTAGGATTCAAAGGTTTTCAAGCCTGGACATGACTCTGAAAGACTTGTTCAGAAAAGGGGCCTTTCAAACAGGCTGTGTGATAAGTGGGATGATGTCTCCATCTAGTGTTCATCGCTGTATCTTTTTTTTTTTGGCACAACAGCTTTCTGCATCCATAGCAGATGTTCTCAAACAACTCACTGAATACCCAATCCCTGCTTGAAAAGTAAAAGTGCATACATGTAATTTACATTTGGGGTAAGCATCAACATCATGTAGTCTGCATACTATTTTCTTTTTTTTATGCAACTGGAGTTTTCTATATGATGTAAAATGTAAGAACTAAAGAGTTAAAGGCGGAATAAGGTTTATTTGGCCAATTTGTGTTACAGTCTGTCTTAAACAGTTACCAGAATAGTTACCAGAAACATGTTTTATTCCTCAGAAAGTAAAACATTTATTGTGTTGAACATTTGTTTGACATTCTATATTGGAGCTTGTTATTTCTTTATTTTTGACAGTTTTATTGTCAGCATGTGTCGGGTACAGTAGTTCTGGGTGAGGAAAAAGGCTCCAGATGTTTATTTATGTAGCAATACCACAATTCAAAACAGTTACAAGTAAATGTCCTGCATTCAAAACTATGCTGAAGGAAATGTGCAGTATTTGTAAAGTATTCTCAGTAAAATGTACTGAAGTATCATTAGTACTCATTCTGCTCTATGAATGTTATATTTTATTACTGAATTATTATTATTGGTACGTTGAATGTTAAAGGGACTATTTGTAACTTTCAAAATTGCTTATTAACAGCAACACCTGTGGCCGTGAAATCAACAAAAGTCAGCGTCGAGCTCGCGCTTGCTCGCTCTAAATATAACTGAACGAGCATCGCTCAACACAGTGAGGAGACACACGTCAGCTAAAAGTACAATATCACTCTATATTTCAGCTGCTTGGCAGTAATGTTAGCTGACCAGACCAAGGTCTCTCCATGAATCAATGCTGATACTGTGTTTGCTTCTCCTGCCTCAACGCAGGCTTCAGCAGCGGGGCTCCCCAGCGAGAAACTCGTCTCCCTCCGCCCGCAGCCGGAGAGAGCAAGGAGACACCGGCACCCGGTCGGTAACGAGACAGTAACGTTTCTCTCTGCAGAGCCCCGTCACTTCCCAAGACACGGAAACCTCTGTTGGTCTGGAGGAGCTGCAGCATTTATTTCTGCACAAATGTCCACTGAACGTTCACTAGATATTCTCAGAGCTAAACTAACTCTTCTGCAGTGTGGAGTGAGCGCGCGTTCACGTCTAGAGGTGGAGCGAGACAGCGAGGACGCGCGCGCTGTCTGAGTGAAGGCAAGCAGAGGAGGAGAGACAGCGGCCACACGCAAACACTCATATGCGAGCACGCATGTGTGGCGACCTGCTACATTTATACGCTTAAAAAGTTACAGTCCCTTTAACAGTATTTGAATGTCGGTCAAAGTGGGGCTATTTAACTATTTTGTATACTGTTAGTTTAATCTGTAACAATTTAGGCTATTGTATTTTTTTTTAGCTGATGATGTTTTGTATGTCAAATATTTGTAGAGCAAATAGTTGTGATGGAATTTCCCATCTATTCCTCTCACCGTGGTCGGGACGTCAAGGTGTCCCTCATGTTGACATTACTGGGTTGGTCTGTGTACATCAACAGCTCCGGGGCCTCTTCCTTCCTGTTGACTGAGTTAACCTGAGTATTAGTGTGGTAACTATTGACTATACATACAAAGCCCAAGGTAAACTTCCTCTAAAACAGCATCCCTTACTTAACAGCTCCTCCAGCGGGTGCCTGGCTCTATTACCCTCATCTCCTTGAGTATTAACTCACTTTTACACATTGATATAATGTGAGCATACAACAATCAGAAATTCCACAACAATAGTAAAGGTAGCTCTTGAATAAATAAAGCTGAGTTAAAAGTACAATATTTCCATTTGGAATGAAATGCAGTAGAAGTATAAAGTAGCAGAAGATGGAAATACTCAAGTAAAGTACAAGTACCTCTAAACGGTAACATAGCTGTGTGTTTACTTGGTACCAATCCAGTTATATACTCTTGGGTTTCTCATTTCTAATAAGCCATAGGCAAATGTTTAGAAGTCATCTGCATTTATAAAAGTTTAGAGGACACTGATAAAAGGTTCCTGCAATAATCCACCTCGTTTGCAGTTGTGCGTTAACAAATTGCTAATCCACATATGTCTAAAATTAGAACCACAATAAAACAAGAAGTATATTTTGAAGGTAAAAAGTGTAAGTTTAATGTAATGAACAAATGGAAATGAAAATCTTTTATGATGGGTTTTTAAAAAGAAGAAAATTAAAAACAGCTGGTAAATTTTTGTCTCCCCCTTTCAGATTAGCTTTTATTCCATTTCATAATCCTTTGGAAAACAACTAAGAATGAAGAAAGAAAAGAAAATCATCTTTTCCTTTCTTAGACTATCCACCACAGCATAGTGTCGTCCACTGATGGGACCCCAATGACAAAGTGTCATGCTAGTCTAGGAGGATAGAAACCACCTACAGAATATTTTGTGCATTAATGGCCCATTCTATAAAGCTTTGGTAAATTATTTACTAATGATAAATAAGGCCAATTGCAATTACAGGGTGCCTGTTGAGAAAGTTGTACCCAAATATGTTGAAATTCTAAAGTAAGAATTTATTGTAAAAACTGTAAAAAGTAAAAAAACAAAGTCTGAATGCAGAGCTTTATTCTCTTCCACACTCAACCATTGACAAGCAGACTGCAACCGAGTACCCCTCCACTCAACCACTCCCTTTCCGAGACTGCGGTAACGTAAGCCGACAAATGCAATACCATGTTAATGACGTTTGCCTCGCTCAGAGGCCATCCTTACCATAACAACACTACTTTAGGAGAGAGAATAAAACAAACATAGGACAACAAAAGGACATAGAGCATGGGACATTTTGGGGCGGCTGTGGCACAGAGTTAGGCCACCACTCAGAAGGTCATCAATCGGAAGGTCGGCGGGTCGATCCCTGGCTCATCCGGTCCACATGTCAAAGTGTCCTCGAGCAAGATACTTAACCCCAATTTGCTCCCAAAGGCATAGCCATCGGTGTGAATGAGTATTTAGATCAGATCCTGATGGGCAGGTTGGCACCTTGTATGGCAGCCTCTGCCATCAGTGTATGAATGTGTGTGTGTGAATGGGTGAATGCTGACATGTAGTGTAAAGCACTTTGAGTGGTCGGAAGACTAGAAAAGCACTGTATAAATAAATAGGAATAAAATAAAAAGTCCATTTACCATTAGACAATGACAGTTATTATTAAATAGATTAAAAGTGCCAAGTTTAAAATCAGCCAGTGGGATGAGACATTCTGTAATTCATTCAATTTATACAGTGCAAAGTAGTGGAAGGCAGTTTTCCCAAGTTCGGTATTGATCAACTAGAGTTAAACAGTCAGAAAATAAATGTAAGTACATAATTCAAGCGGTAAGCAGGCTTACTTGTAAATGTAAAAATGTAAATCAACTTATATTGTCACACTTTGTACATAGCACACAGTGCGATTTGGCTTCTGGATTTAACCCATCCTAGTATATTAGGAGCAGTGGGCAGCTAATCTACAGCACCCGGGGAGCAGTTTGGGGGGGCACCTTGGCAGTACATATATATATATATATATATATATATATATATATATATATATTTTGTGTGTGTGTGTATGTATGTCTTATTTTATTTTTTCTTATTATTTTCATTTTCTTTAGTAGTAAAACTAGTGAGTAGTTAGAATCCTGATCTACACTCCATACTAGTTGGTGGCGGTAATGCACCATAAAGTTGTTTGCCAACCGCCATAAAGCTCCAACAAAGAAGAAGAAACGCTCCATGTGAGTAACGTACAATCTCTTGAGGAAAAGGACGTGGAAGCAGAGAGTCTACGGATTCCAGCAATATCTGAACCATATTTCTGGGCGGTATTATCACAAAGATATCAATAGAAGCAAAAGAGTAAACAGTGTGTATACGCGCCGCCGCGTTTGTAGACCTCAGAGGGATTAAACCACCCACCTCTTGTGGCATGTGCTTGAGAGTCACTCTGTTGTCTTGTTATTATGACTTAAGCTAAGGGAAAACTTTATGAAAGTGGACTGCAGAAATATTTTGTTGTTACCTATTTCCTCCATACTCATGAGCTGCCCTGTGGTGGTGATGAGCACGACTGTATTAGTAGGAACTCCATGCTGGCGTAGAAAGGACATGGCGAAGGTCTGCACCTCCAGCCGGGTCACATGCTTACTCTCTTCTGAGTTCATGATCTTCAGGACGTGCCTGGTGCCATCCTTGTCCTCTATGAGGAAGTTCTGGTCTATATAACTAGGCAGGGTGGAGATCTCAGGTACGGACACCCCATAAAGTTGCTGTGATAGTTTGGTTGCTTGCTGCAGGGTGAGCCTTGGCCTTGGATCAACAGCTGTGGCATTATCTGCACATGGGGAAAAAAAATTATAACGCAAACTTTTTAAACTGTGAAAACCAGAAACACATGTTTGAGCTGGTCAGTCACTAAAACTTTGTAGAGACAGATGCAAGTATGACAGTGACAGGACATTTTGTTCTACCTGTTTATACTGACTTTATGATGAAAATATAGAGTTCAAATGAAGCTATGTATTATGCAAGGCCAGCCATGGACTTTTGCCACTCCATCCTACTCTCTGTCTTTCCCTGTCATTCTCTGCTTTCAAAAGGAAAGGAAAAAAAGTTGTTGTGACATATTTCTATGAAGATAACGAAATTCAAATACAAGAAACATGTACAGAAGGTGTTTGCACCATGTGTTATCCGTCATCAGCTTACTGGTAACCTGGTGGGAGATATTTCACAACAGCAGAGAAGTAGTGGGCCCAAGGCCTAACCCTGCAGGTGGTCGAAAGACAAGCAGCAGACACTCTGCACACAACCTTCCCTGGCTCATCAAGGAGCACGGGAAAATATAAGTGCATCAGGTGCAACACAACTGACACACACACACCACCCTTTTCACCAGTCCTGTGTTATTCCAGCGAGCACAGACCATGAGAAGGAGCCCAACATGTCCAGGAGATAGAACCATATGAACGGTGTAATGGAAATTCAATTAATATTCCAAGATGAGTCCTAATGAACGTTGAAATAAGGATCTCGAAGAGATGAAATGTCTTTGTTGTATTTTATTCTTGCAAGAAGAGGCACTGGTTATATACGGAGTCACACAAAGTCTGCAGAAGAGTGCACCGCAGGAGATTATTACAATGTGACTATATAGAAATCTACAAACGGGACTGTGAGAAAAGGAGTTGTTTTGCACAGATAAGGAGTTGTTTTACTCAGACAGTGTCCCAGTAAAAGTCAACATTAGTACTTTCCCACTACATGAGACGAAGAGCACACAGACAGGAACTTTCCACTGTTGCATAAAGAGACATCATTACATACAATGTCATTTTCCATTACATTTCCCCCCTTTTCATCATTCTATCGATCAACATAAAAGTATGTACATATGATGTATCTGGAGAGTCCTCCATCAGACATAATAATTCATCGGGATTCAAATGATATCATCATAGTAATACATCACAGAAAGTATGGAGAGCCATACTGTGGATTAAGTATTATTTTAGTTGCATATAATGATACATGATTATCAAAAGGCTCACCATTTAGTCTTAACCAATCATGGACAATCATGCGATTAAATATTTGAATCGATTGCAATGGAATGCACGACAAACACAGTCTGAGTTCCAAGAGTCCCTGACTACTGACCGTCAAAACTTGCTGACCTCCTTCACATCCGCGGTCGCTGAAAACAAGGATGTACAACTTCTGGTGACCGAGGTGCATACACTGCGACAGCAGATGGGTTCAGTGCAGGCTACCCTTGAGTCTCTTGTGCGTCAACAGTGTGCACTCAATTCTCAGGTCAATTCAATACAAAAGCGAGAGGAATTGTTCCTTAAAGAAGCAGTAAAACCTGTTGCAGTTTCGTCTCAAGCACACAAATATCCTGTTTCTCCAGTTGTTGAAAATGTGGTTTTGTTGCCTACCTCTGCTCCTGTGGGAGTTCCTTCAGATTGCTCAGAAGTTGCGGCTCCTAAGGTTGAAATTTTCCAGGATGATGTCGGTAGAGTGACTGATGGCAAACTTCCAATTAAGATGTTTTTCCCTTGCTATGGCGGGCCTCAGTATGAGAAAGATCCTTTGGTGTATTTGCAAAGATGCAGTGACTTCCTCTCTCTGAAACCACTTACCCACGGGGAGATCCTAGCGACCATGAGAAGTGTGTTGCATGGTTCTGCACGTGATTGGTGGGAGACTCTTAGGGAGAAAATCCATTCATGGGAGGAATTTCAGAGAGCTTTCCTGTCATCTTTTCTTCCCGAAACAGTCTCCCAGAGGACTATGTTGATGTTCTGGAAGAACAGATTCGAACCAGGGTGCAAGGAAGAAATGAGCCACTTCGAGACTTTGTTTTCTCCTTTCAAGCACTTATCAAACGTTGGCACTCTTCGGCCACAGATGATGAGATTTTTAAAACAATATTGAAGGCTATGAATCCCTTTCTGGCATGTCAGCTCCGTGGTCGGGTTACCTCCATAGATGAGATGATCCGCATTGGGAGTCAAATAGAAGTAGATTATGAAAACCAGAAAAGGTACAGGAGAACTCTGAACGAATCTCACAAAGCTAATGGTACAACTGAAAAGAAGGTTATAAAGAGACCTGAACTTGTTTTGTGTTGGCGTTGCCATGGCGAGCGTGCACCAGGGTTCTGCCCTCAGTTTCATGCCTTCCCAGGTAGTTCAAAATACAGTGGACAGCAAAAGTCAGAGTCTGAAAAATAGGATATATCATTAAGTGTGTAAAAATGCAAGAATAGTATAAATAAATAATAATATTAGATTATTGCATAGCTGAATTGTTGCACTAAAGTATTGTACAGTTGAAGATATAGTAAATGATGGGGTTGCAGCTGCTGATAGGGGTAAAAATGTATAAATATAATTATGTTACACAACACTTTGCAATCAAATGAACATGTCTGCCGTATTTTAGACTAGACAAAGGTATATTTGATCCTATATATTGTATTTACTTTAAGTTGATAACGTCTGTATGACAATAGAATATATTAAATGTCTATCTTTACAAGTAAACACGCTAAGGCATCTAAAAGAAGTGAGTCAGCCCTGACGTGCCTACACTTCCTGTTGACCTTATTACTGTATATACAGGGACAAATGAACCTTTCGTGCATGATTTAAGTTGTTCTGCAGAATAATGTCAATATAATTATGAAGTGTAATTTATATAGGATTTACAAACTCAAAATTAGTGAAAAACTTAGGTTTGGATAACAGCAGACTAATTGCCCATGACTCCTACAACTGGTCTGGACCACTTGTGACAGTTGTAATATACATTTTAATTAAGATGTTACCACATATGCTTTTGGCAAGAAATATTATAGTACATGCCTGATACACATAAAGGGAGTATTTATTGTTGTTTTTTACTGAAGGCAATGCAGCCTCCATTGGAAGCAGGAGCTTCTGAGGACCACACAAGGGCAGTATTACACCAGATTTTATCTATGAAGATGGGGACTTACAGTACTAAAACTGTTGATCTGACAAGTTTTCAAAGCACATTATTAAACAAATGAATGCATGAATAAATATTATAAAGATATAATTGATGCCCTGAATTATAATATTAGAATATAATATATATATATATTAAATTACATATTTTAAAAGGGCAAATTAATTTATACTTCTAAGAATTCTAATGTGACTGTAAATCTAATCAAATCTATTTGCATGTAGTTTGTGGGGGCAGTGGAGGAGTGGCCCGTCACCCAGACAGTGATAAAGAGCTGCCAAGACTTGCGCAGCTTTGGAACACATACGACTGGAATGTGGTAGAGTTAGGTTGATAAACCAATACAATTACGCTGTTCACCGTTTTATAATTTCCAACTGCATCTGCAGCTTTATGGGATTTTTGTGTTTGTTTAGAGTTTTGCTGCATGTTCTAAGGCATTTTGAGTTGGATGAGTGTGGTGTTTTCTTTGGATTATGTTGGATTAGAGCAATTTGTGCAGCCTTGTTATTCGAATCTGTTGGGACACGTGTTTTTTTTCTTGTGTAATTTAACAATTTTCACAATTTAAAAGCACAATCCAAAATGTACTGGAATCAGGGGCGATTCTAGGATCAGACACCAGCTTTTAGGGACCCCAGTATGCAGAAATATTCAAATGCACCATTTTAGAATAGGCAGAAATAACACATTTATAAAACTGAATGTGATTATCATAGAGTGGGCATGTCTGTAAAGGGGAGACTCATGCATGGGTACCCATAGACCCTATTTTCATTCGCATATATTGAGGTCAAAGATCAAGTTAATCCTATATTAATCCTATAACCCTGTGTTTACTTCTGAAACAGCATACAATCATAGTGCTGCTGTATTAACTCCTTAGTGAATTTGGAAGGGAGCGGAGAAATGTTTGGCGTGTGTGTGTGTGCGCTGCCTGCAGCAAGCAACGCAGCAGAGAAATGTTGGTGTGTGTGGCCTGGGTGTGTGTGTGTGCGCTGCCCAGCGTCAGTGACGGCTACTCCGTCACATTGTTGTACCATCGTTCTGCCCCTCTCAACTGCGACCAAAAAGTTAAACAAAGTCAATGTAATAAATAGTGCTTGATAATATTTGTGTGATGGTAAAAAAAAAAAAAAATTGTATTACTCACTTGAAAATTTTATCTTTGATGGATGAGTAATGATGAGGGTTTCTTAATCTCATAAATTCATGGGATCTATGTAATAATAACACATAGAAATGTGAATGTGTGAGCCCACATTCAGTATTTTTGTGTCTATACGTACATGCGTATATATCGATGCACAAGCATGTGTTTTTGTTACTGAACTTATTTTTTAAGTAAATTGTACAATAGTTGTACACTTGAATGTCTGCTTGCAATAATTTTTCCCAGACTTCTGCTTTCAGAATTAGTTATTAATTAAGTTATTACTAAAACCAATAATAATAAAATGCAGAGGCAATTATGTAATATGATAAAGAGTAGATATATTTACAGCATGGCTCCAAAGTACTAAGTGATAATCGTTCACCACAAGGAGGTAAGGAGGTAAACTGTAAGCCCATGACCTCTGACACTTGCCTTTAAAAAAGTCAAGTGGTTCTGAGTCATAACAGAGAGAGGACTGTGTAGGGATGAGGTCAGCACTTGTTTTATCATAGACCTGAGTTAAGTAGTAACTACACTGACCAATTTTCTGTTTTACATGTGTAACTCCAAAGATATGTGTTATGATGCAGGTCAAAGTCCATACGAACTGAACTTTGAGACACTGCTTGTTAAATAACACACTGTTAAGACAATACTCAAAATAATCCAAATCTATAATCTAAAGCAAATATCCCTGTTTTGCTGGGAAGAAATACACTAGGGGAAAAAACTTACTTATGCAGGTGTACTCATATACACTACTGTATTAGTATACATATTGAAAAAAATATATATAGTTATAAATATAACGGGCTTTTTAAGGAGTTGTGCTTTTTTGTTTCGTTTGAAGCAGTATAAAAGTATTAAATGGTTAAAGGGGACATGTCATGCTCATTTTCAGGTTCATATTTGTATTTGGGGTTTCTACTAGAACATGTTTACATGCTTTAAAGGGACTGTTTGTAACTTTTTAAGCGTATAAACAACCGGGTTGCCACACATGCACGCTCGCATATGCGCGTTCGCGTGTGGCCGCTGCCTCTCCTCCTCTGCCTGCCTGTCTTCACTCAGACAGCGTGCGCGTTCTCGCTCAGCTCGCTCCACCTCTAGACGTGAACGCGCGCTCACTCCACACTGCAGAAGAGTTAGTTTAGCTCTGAGAATATCTAGTGAATGTTCAGTGGACGTTTGTGCAGAAATAACTGCTGCAGCTCCTCCAGACCAACAGAGGTTTCCCGTGTCTTGTGAAGTGATGGAGCTCCTCAGCGAGTAACGTTACCGTCTCGTTACCGACCGGGTGCCGGTGTCTCCCTGCTCTCTCCGGCTGCGGGCAGAGAGAGCAGGGAGACACGCTGCAGAGCCCCGGAGGCAGGAAAAGCCAACACTAAGATCAGATCTAAATCATGTTCATGGAGAGACCTTGGTCTGGTCAGCTAACATTACTGCCAAGCAGCTGAAATATAGAGTGATATTGTGCTTTTAGCTGACGTGTGTCGCCTCACTGTGTTGAGTGATGCTCGTTCAGGTATATTTAGAGCGAGCAAGCGCGAGCCCGACGCTGACTTTCATTCCACAGGTGTCGCTGTTAATAAGCAATCTCTCCTCTTCAACACTAACTAAAAACGAAACTGAGCGGTGCGTTCACTGTCACCACGAGAATCAGTCATCTGACTATCTTTTGATAACATGGCACTTTTCCGCCAAAATTAACTAAATGGGTTTTATTTCTGGAAGCGCCCCCTAGTGGTCGATTTGAATGAAACTTTCAGGATATGTTTCAGGTACTCTGTTGTACATATGCTGCAAGTTTGGAGATGATGGGCCAAAGGCTTGTGGAGTTAGGTCTATTGATGTGCTGAGCCATGCCCACTTAAAGTTCAATATCTTCACAATGCAATGACATATCAACAAGCTTTATGCAACTTTTGATGAACCTGGTCCAATAATGATTCGCAGAAAATTTGCCAGCAATCAGATTCACGGTTTAGGAGGAGATGTCAAAAATGTGTTTTTCAAAAAATTCAACATTGTGGAAAATCTGGACGTTCGTGGTCTAAGAGACTTTTTTGTAGTTCACAATCAGCAGCACATGTCTGTCAAATTTCAAATTGATGGGACTTATGGTATGAGGGGACTGGCCTTCAAAAATGTTGTAGCGCCACCATGTGGCCAATTGGGATCATATTTTTTGTGAAGCATTATGGCATCATGTACAGTTATGTTACCAAGTTTCATGTCTCTAGCTCGTTCCAGCTCACAGCAGATAGAGCAAAGGCATAATTTAGCATATAATGCTAAATAGGCCACGCCCACATGCACCGATCAATATGACACTTCAGATCTTGGTTAATACTTGCCCCCAGAGCATGTACACCAAATTTGATAAAATTCTGTCCGTTGGATCTTGCGATATAAGTGTTTAATAGTTTTGGCGCCCCCTATGGGTTGAGCGGACAATGCTTTGGTACGCCTATTCCCAAACACGTACTGAAAATACTTACCAAGATTTATGGTGATTGGATTAATGGTCAATGAATTATGGCTAATTTCCTGATAAGCCCCTCCCATTGAAAAGTTCGTTGATCAACAGCTTCATAACGCAACGAGGTATCAACAAGCTTTATGCAACATTAGATGAGATTAGTCCAATAACGACGTGGCCATTCCAAAATCGCATGTTTGGGCGTATTTAGGGCTACAACCCTAAATATAGTGAACTCGTAACCGTAAATAGGGAGGGATTTTGAACACAGACATCATCGACACTAAAATGTGTGTGTGTGTGAGTGTAATGCATGAATGGAGACAATTAGGCTGATGTGCTTTTATTGAACCACCTCTGGCTTTGTCAAATATGTAATCAAATTAATTCAATGTCCAACCAAGTGGCTTGTAAACATACAGAGGAGCAGCAAAGTCCACTGGAGCAAAGAAACCCTCATGACTTTAGGCACTTATTAAACATGATTCTGTTTCTTAAATGTAATGACTGGTCAGTTAGGGTTGACAGAAATAACCCTTCACGATGAATTACTCCCTTTACAGCACGTTTCCCTAAGGCTTTCTTTCCCTTTCTCTGTTATTTTGTTGAACGTGTATAGCTTTAAAAGTACATGATCCATTGTTACTATAGAGTATAGTATAGTATATCAATACCTCCTTTTGCTACCTTACTAATCTCTGATTCAGACACACTGCAGTATTCCTACTGCAATATGAGTCAAATGTGTTGCGTTTTTACTGTAAAAACAAAATTCATTGTTTTTAACTGATGATCTTAAAATGATACTTGATATGGACAAAAGGTTGGGAAAGTGGAATCACTCTATTGTGAGTTGTGAAGGCTTTCCTAACATATCTCTCACTTTCTGTCACTGAATTGAGCAGCACTCTGAAACCACACCTCCTGCACCTTCTCCTTTCCGAGCTCCAAGAGCTCAGAGAGAATGTGGACGCCTTTCCTGGCTGAAATCAGCAGATAATCGGCGTTTTCCGGATGCAAGGTCACAGAGTGACGACCCAAAACCAACGACTGGCAGAGGCGGGACAGTACCAGCACATACAGACAATCTTTCTCTGCCTTGTTGAGGGGAAGGACACTTTCCCAGCCCGCGAGGACAGGTCCACCCACCTCTATGGGTTTAGGGTGCTCCAACATCATGTACATGATGGCGATGGCGAGCTCATGGATGAAGTAGCCGCTGTTAATGTCCCCAAAGTCAAGGATGCCAGAAATCCTGTGGCCGCCGTTCTCATCAGGTTGAACAAGCACATTGAGGTCATTCAAGTCACCGTGGTTAATGCCTTAGAAAACGAAGAAATCAAATTATACTCATGTCCTCAGTGACATATCCAGTCTCTGCTGACAGAGTACACGCTGCCAATGAGCTGTGTCGAGGCAAGTGAGTGGAAGAATGTTTGTACTTCTAGCTCCCTAATCCTGAAAGGAAATATCATACTCACATTTTCGGAAATTAGAATGGTTAGGGACAACGGAGGTCTTGAACTGATGAATGACAGACTTCACAGCCTCCTCAAGAGGATCTCCATCTAATACATGGATGTATTCTTCCAGGCGGGGGATACTTGACAGGCTCCATATGAACTTCTCTCTCTGCAGCACGCTGAGTTGAGGATGCTCCATCTGGGGAAAAAAAAATAAACAATAATTACACCGAGAAGTGAAAGGTGGAAGAAAAAGTACAAGACAGAAGTAAACATATAAGTACACATGTTTTACTTTGCAAAGCTTAGCACTTCAAGATGTCCAGATTCATGCTTAATGAGCAGTGAAGGGCTTTATACATCTGAATTAGATTCTAAAGTAATGCAAACATGGGTTACAATGAAGCAGTATAGTGAAGTGGTTAGTAAATTCATGACTAAAGAACTCCAATTCAAAACAACATCAGTAGTAGGAGACGGAGCCCAAACCATTTATCAGTCAGCCGATATTATCGACCAATACATCCACAGATGAGGCTGCACGGTGGTGCAGTGGTTAGTACTGGTGCCTCACAGCTAGAGGGTCGCAGGTTCGAAGCTGGCTTGGGGCCCTTCTGTGTGGAGTTCGTAGGTTTTCTCCGGGTTCTCCGGTTTCCTCCCACAATCCAAAGACATGTAGGTTCGGTTAATTGTTGACTCTAAATTGCCCATAGGTGTGAATGTGAGTGTGAATGTGAATGGTCTGTCTCTATGTGTCAGCCCTGCGATGGACTGGCGACCTGTCCAGGGTGTAACCCGCCTTCGCCCAATGTCAGCTGCGACCCCTAACGGAATAAGTGGTTGCAGATGGATGGATGGATGGACATCCGCAGATTCATCTGTACATTTTTTTATCGGTTCTATATGTACCTTAAAGGGAGATTTGTCAAGTATTTAATATTCTTATCAACATGGGAGTGGGCAAATATGCTTTTTTATACAAATGTATGTATATATTTATTATTGGAAATCAATTAACAATACAAAAGAAGAACAAATATTGTCTATGCACCCTCACAGGTACTGCATTTAGCATACAAATATATGCTCAAATCATAACATGGCAAACTGCAGCCCAACAGGCAACAACAGCTGTCAGTGTGTCAGTGTGCTGACTTGACTATGACTTGCCCCAAACTGCATGTGATTATCATAAAGTGGGCATGTCTGTAAAGGGGAGACTCGTGGGTACCCATAGAACCCATTTTCATTCACATATCTGGAGGTCAGAGGTCAAGGGACCCCTTTGAAAATGGCCATGACAGTTTTTCTTTGCCAAAAATGTAGCTCAAGTTTGGAGCATTATTTAACCTCCTTTGCAACAAGCTAGTATGACATAAGATAAGATATTCCTTTATTAGTCCCGCAGTGGGGGAATTTGCAGGTATAGTCAATGGATTCTTTAGGTTTTCTAGTTTCATATGACGCCAATATCTTCACTCTAGCTTTAAAACTGACCCCGTCACAACCTCCGAAAGATAGATTGCGTTAATGATTAATGACATTACTGGCATTAAAACCATTTTGTGCTATTTGCCAATTCTTTTACTCCCCAATATCAGAATCTGCCCCAAAACTCTCGTACAGGTCGGGCTCTAGTGGTGGATACTGTATTGTCACTTCAGACAACTTCATAAGACAATCTTAAAGTTTTGTCTCACAGTTCAGGAATTCAGATTTGATGGTATTGATGGTACAAAGGGGTGTTATCGTTATACTTCTTGTAGGATTTTGTCCATTCTGGCTGCCATCTTGCCGCTTTCATACAGCAACTGTGGTGTTAAAGGAACCTTGGAAATGGTGGTTCCAGGCAAATAAGTCAGCAGCCTCACTAGGTACTCCTGACAGCCATAGCCGCAATCTGCCAAAGGTAAAGACAGGATTAGTGTTACAACCATTACCCACGCTCTTAGCCCTCATAAAGCATGACCTGTATGTTGTGGCCTTGCTCAGAGGCCACAACAGTCTTATCATGACTAGAGTGGGGAAGTAGTAATCTTGCTGAGGTCTGCTGTATTGCAAAAGAGCGGAGGTAAATGTGATGTTTTGCCTTGAGGCATGGCGTGTTAGTGTACCTACTCAGCCGGTCAAGATCCAACAGCGGAGCTCAACACTTCTCTCTCGCTGAAACAGCATCGACCACGGGGCCAATTTCATCTACTCAGCATGTGTACTCGCTCAGACATGCATATGGAAGCAAATAAGAGACATACGTATTTCAATTTTAACAGCCACTGAATACTGAATATAGAAATCCAAACACCACTCTCTTTTCACCTCTCTGAAATTAAAATATGAAAGTTCTTGTTTTGCAATTTCAGAAGCTGAATTTGAATATATTTGTTCAATGTTCACAGATTCAGATAAAGAAATTCAAGTTTCAGAGTAAAAACAATAGATGAAAGTTGAGTTGAAGGCGATTGGTCAAATTCAAATCCAAAAATTAAAGTTGAAGAATGTCAAACAGCAACATCCGGGCTACCCTGAACAGGATAAGCAATCGAGCCTCAGGCTCTGGACGACTTAAGCCAAGTTCACACTACACCACTTTCAAAGTCGTCAGATCGCTGTACTGTTCACTTTACACAACTCGCTGTTTTGTAATGAGTCTTTAAGTTGTTGTTTTCACACTACATGACTGACCAACAACAGGGGGGGTCACACACTACAAGATCTTTCACCGCGATGAGGTCTCCAAACTACCTTTTGTCACGAAAACACACACAGGAAATACACGGTAAATGACGTGATACCATATGCGAGACACATTGCTGATGTTGTTGTTGTCACGTGTTCACAAAATAGCCTGTTTCCACCGGTTTCCGCACTCTTCTTTTACTAATTATTCCTTTAGGTGCAACAACAACTTTGCTCCATATTGCAAATGCAGCACATACAGTAAGTTTCTATTGTTACAGGCGACCCCTCCTCCACCTGAGGCCTGGACTACGAAGCAGGATTTGCGGTTATCGAGGTAACTTCAGGGTTAACTTCAGTACTACGAAGCTGGTTCACTTCTTATCGAGGTAGATCTCCATGGTAACTGATGCTGAACGGCTAACCTGCTCCGGAGCAGGTTATGTTCCAGATAAGAGATCAACTCGTATGAAAACACCTCCTACTGACCAATCAGAGCTCAGTGCGGTGATTATATGATAATATCACACAAATATGAAGAAGTTACAGTCATAATCCAGGCTAAAAACAAAACAGTTTAAACTGAAGAATACAGGAAGGACAGCGGACTTTATGCTGGGGGTGTTTACCGCTTTGAATTACATTTTTATATTTAGGGCCCGAGCACGAAAGTGCCAGGACCCCAACGGCGTCCTGGCACGAAGTGCAAGGAAACCTATTGTTTTTGTAAGGATTATTCTAAGATGGACACCTATGAACTTTACGTGAATGTACAGTTATTGGGCTCAACGTATTTAGACGGCTCTATAGCGCCCCCTAACGCGTGGAAGGCAATAGTTTGGTCAAAGTTAATCCGATATTCATGAAATTTGGTAGGTACATCCTGCTCATTATTTCAGACATATTCCTCATCGGGTTTCATTAGTTTCATTAGTGCGTTTTTCATGTATTTTATGCATACTTTTACGAACTCCTCCTAGAGAGTTTATCGGATCCACGTCAAATTTGGGTGGTATAACCCTCCCACTACTGTGATGCTAAATTGCGAAGGATTTTTTGATCGCTCGAACGGTGATGTCATACGTCATGTGCGAAGACGCCATTTTGTCACTTTTTAGGTATGGAACTTTGCGATACTCCTCCTAGAGGATACAAGCGATCCATCTCAAAGTCGGGCAGCAGAATCTCAACACCTTCAGGAGACTAAATTGCGAAGCTTTTGTGTTTACGTGAAATGGCGTTCTTGTGGCGGCGCGATGAATTTCGATGTTTCGCCATGACACAGGAAGCTGTTGTAACTTGACTTTACATAGTCCAATCTG
>CAKAOI010047547.1:0-2500 GCA_916701655.1 Sebastiscus albofasciatus
CATACGCAGCTACAACAGCCTGGCACCTCCTCCTCATGCTGGTCACCAACCTGGTCACACGTTGCTGTGGGATGGCGTTCCATTCTTCAACCAGGATTGGTTGCAGGTCAGCCAGCGTGGTTGTGTTGGTCACTCTAACACGTACAGCACGCCCAAGCTGATCCCACAAGTGTTGAATTGGGTTGAGGTGTGGACTCTTGGCAGGCCGTTCCATTCTCTCTACTCCCACATTGTGGAGGTAGTCTGTGATAACCCTGGCTCTGTGGGGGCGAGCGTTGTCTTCTTGGAGGATGAAGTTAGGTCCCAGATTGTGGAGAAATGGGATCACCACTGGCAGCAGAATCTCATCCCAATATCTCACTGCATTGAGATGGCCTTCAATGATGACAAGCCTTGTTTTACCAGTGAGGGAGATGCCGCCCCACACCATGACACTGCCCCACCAAAAGCTGTTACTCCATCGGTGCAACAATCAGCATAGCGTTCTCCACGTCGTCTCCATACTTCGACCCTGCCATCCAACTTTGGCAGACAGAACCTGGACTCATCACTGAACATGTTCAGGTTCCATTGTCTGTGTTGTCGACACCAGCGCAAACGGGCCTGGCGGTGAAGGGCAGTCATTGCAGGCTTCCTGGTAGCCTTATGAGAATACACTTTTTACCATTGGCAGAGCATTTTGGCAAATTTTTCTTGGGCGCTACCCACATAATCAGCTGTGCTGCTCATCCCACAAATGCATGATCCTTACAAGTGTGACATCATTGCGAAGGTAAATAAACAGGCTTTCCAACAATGTAAAATACAATGACCATTAGCATTGTAACAACAGAGAAATAATCCACCAAACACAAGTTTATGAAGTTTTTTTCCCAGTTTATATTTGTGTGATTTGTTCACACTTTGATTTGTGTGTTTGTTGTAAAATCTTTTATTTTGAAGGCTAACAGACAGAATTTAGCTTGATGCTAACATGTAAAGTGGTTCTCAGGTCAACTGACTCTTCGTACCTTCAGGTGAACTCAGCTGGACCAGCAGCAGAGTCAGCTGGATGCAGTGTTTCCATGGTAACGCCGTGGCTCGAGGCTCCATCAGCAGACTGAACCCAGGATGGGCGGAGTCCCAGAGATCACCTGGACTCTGAGAGATGGACACAGAGAGAGGGGGTGATGATGATTTCACAGGTTAACCAACATTGAACATACCCAACTTCCTGTTGAGGGTTTCCTGTTATAAAAAAAACAGACTGAGGCTAACAGCTCTGTGAGGCTGCACTTATTAGCATTAGCTTAATGTTAGCATCCAATCACTGCTAACATGCATGGTGGTACAGTTAAGCTCCGTTTTGCCACCATGGATGGATGGCTGGATGGATGGGTGGAAGGTATGGAGGACAGAATCTACCAAAATCAAAAAATAAATGAATAAATAAATAAATGACTCGATAAATAAATACATATGTCATTAAATGTAACAAAAATAATATTAAATCTAAATACAGCCATTAATTAATTGATACATTGTGACATCGATTTTTAATTTGCTTCTTTATTTATCTTTGTCTTAATTCTCTTATTTATTTACTCTTCTGTTTGATTTTCCCTTCTATTTATTGATGTATTTATTTTTATTAATTTTTAAATGTATTTATTCATTTTATTACATTTTTCATTAATTTTTTTATTTTTGCACTTATTTTTAATTTATGTTATAAGAAATATCAATTTATGTCACATTTTATCAATTAATTAATGGCTATATTTATTTTTAATATTATTTTTGCGACTTTTAATGACATATTTATCTATTTATCGAGTCATTTATTTATTTATTTTTAACAGGTATTAGTACTTTTACTGTAACAGAGTATTTGTACAGTGTGGTATTAGTACTTTTACTGCAGTAAAGGTTGTGGTACTCAGTGCTGTTTCTCTGGTCTCAGGTCAGTTTCCAGTTATCTCTGTGTGTTTCCCAGTAGGAGTTGATCATCATGTGATAGTTTGTTAGTAATGAGTTCATCTGTGATCATCTTTCTCTCTAAAACTCATCAGTCTTTATTCTTCATCATGTTTCTTATTGATCCACATTTACTGACATCATCACACAGCTGATGAAGCTGCAGCACGGTTCAGCACTACTGTATTCACTGTCCAATAGCTGATCTGAGGTCAGTAGTTCAACAGACAGAGATGACAAACCTACAACTATATATAATCTATAACGATATATAATCTGTAACAATATATAATCTATGTATGAACTGTGTTTCTGTTCAGTAATCTGAGGGAAACGTTCACAGACAGTTGATTCATCGATTCAGTAACGTGTTTGGTGGTTTGTAGTTGATCAGTTTGGGCTTCAGTCAGCTGATCAATACTTTTTATGTTTTCTTGAAATAAATCAAACTACTGAGTGATTATGATGATGGTGATGATGATGATGTGATGATGATGATGGTGATGATGATGTGAGGCCTACCTGCAGAGCCACAGTTGATCCT
>CAKAOI010047547.1:5000-43864 GCA_916701655.1 Sebastiscus albofasciatus
CCCACTTTATGATAATCACATGCAGTTTGGGGCAAGTCATAGTCAAGTCAGCACACTGACACACTGACAGCTGTTGTTGCCTGTTGGGCTGCAGTTTGCCATGTTACTATTTGAGCATATGTTTTATGCTAAATGCAGTACCTGTGAGGGTTTCTGGACAATATTAGTCATTGTTTTGTGTTGTTAATTGATTTCCAATAATAAATATATACATGCATTTACATAAAGCAGCATATTTGTCCACTCCCATGTTGGTACATTTTGAACAGATCAAAAATGCGCAATTAATTTGCGATTAATCACGATTAAATGTTTTAATCAATTCACAGCCCTAGTTAAAAAAGTAACAAGCAGAAACCTATTTTCTCATTTCAAATATTAATATTTATTGCTCATTTAATAAGCTTGCTATTCCATAGAAACTTAGTCATTGAACGGTTAGATGATGATCTCAGATCAGCTGGATGTGCAGTAGCAGCAGACAGACAGCAGCTGGCAGCACTGACTCACTGCAAGCTGCATTAAAACATCCTGCTCATCATCATCAAACTGAAGACATTAAATATTAATATAGACGAACGCTCTGCTTGTTTCAGCTGCTTCCACCTTCACTAGAGTTGTAAATAAAGTTCTGTGTGATTGAATATGATGGTGTGAACAGATGGAAGGTCCAGCAGGGTTGAAAAGGTTAAGTTGTCGGCCCTTTAAGAGTGAAGCGAGGCCCCTCCACGCCTCACTGAGCAGCTCAGAGCCTTTGTTAGTATTTAGAGGGGGGTGGGGGGGGTCCGGACCAAAACTAGGACTGACGGACTGAGACCCTCCACAGACCAGAAACCTCTCATCAACCACACAGAGACAAGCTGCAGCGGAGCGGTGAGTTCATGTTGATTTAACTTCTTCATTGGAGTGAAACTAAAAAACTTTGGAGCAGAAAGAACCTGAATGCAACAGTTTAGTTTAAATGTCATGCCATTTATGGAGTCGGTTATTATAATCCACACATTGTATTATACTATAACATTAATATCACAGAGATTTCAGACAGTTTCGCTAAACTCTGAATTTTGTTCAATGACAACGTGTTTAAAATGATTAATATCTGTACGTTGAACAGTTGAACGTTTTGAACGTGTTGAACGCGTTGAACAGTTGAATAGTTGAACAGTTGAACGTTTTGAACGTGTTGAACGTTTTGAACGTGTTGAATGCGTTGAACAGTAGAATAGTTGAACAATTGAACAGTTGAACAGTTGAACGTTTTGAACGTTTTGAACGTTTTGAATGTGTTGAATGTTTTGAATGTTTTGAATGTGTTGAATGCGTTGAACAGTAGAATAGTTGAACAGTTGAACAGTTGAACGGTTTGAACGTTTTGAACGTTTTGAATGTGTTGAATGCGTTGAACAGTTGAACGCAGCCTCTGTGGTGTTTTAACTCCACTCTTGTGTGTGTGTGTGTATGTGTGTTTCAGGGCGTGTGGCGTGTTTCCTCCCGGGGTCGGGCAGGTCCGGGATGCGGTGCACTGTTGTCACGTCCCCCCTCCAATATTGCACTCGTCCCGGCCTCCCCGGCCCAGGGGTCACGACCCCCCCACCTCCAGACGGCAGCAGAGAAACGCCGCTGGAGCTCAGAAAGACGAGGTAGAAGAAACTTATCAACTAGTATGGTATGGATAGATTCATGTTTCCCCTCAGAGGATGAATCATAATAACTTTAATGATCCTCTGACTGTTCATCTAGCGCCATCATCAGGTCAACATGTCCAATACTTTGGTTTGTGACTAGATACCTGCAGAACTAATGACATTCATCAGCTGGACTCTTATGGAGGACGGAACCTGCAAAAATACAAAATAAATAAATAAATAAATATGTCATTAAATGCAGCAAAAATAATATTAAAAATAAATGTAGCCATTAATTAATTGATAAAATGTTACATAAATGATTATTTACCCTTCTGTTTAATTCTAGTATCAAAGTAACAACTTATCTCACATTTTATCAATTAATTAATGGCTAAACTATTTTTGTTACCTTTAATGACATTTATTTATTATTAATAATTTTCACATTTATTTTTGTTTTTAATTTTTTGCATTTATTTTTTAGTTATTCATTTATTTTTGCTTTTTATTTTTTATTTATTTTACTAGAAGTATCAATTTATGTCACATTTTATCAATTAATTAATGGCTACATTTATTTGTAATACTATTTTTGCTACATTTAATGACATATTTATTTCATTATTATCGAGTCATTTTTTTATTTATTCATTTATTTTCATTTTGGCAGGTTCAGTCCTCCATAGGCTCTGTGTTTACTGATAATTAGAAAATGTTAGCATGCTAATATGCTAAACTAAGTTGGTGAACATTAGCATGTTAACATGTCACTGAAGGCCACAATGACCGCGAGAGATTTTAGTGTGAAAATCATGAAAAACAAAAGCATTGTTTTAGGAAAAGTATCGGACGGGAGTTTATTTCAACACAGATAATTATGTACATTTGAAAACACACAGAAACATGTAGAAGGAATATTCCATCTGTAACGGGAGCTTATCACTTCTCAGCAGGGTGTTTGATTGTTAAAGGTTTGTTCGTCAGTTACTCAACTTATTTGAGTCTGAAACGTCGTGATTAAAAGACAAATGGCATAATTTAGAGGACAGATGGCGTGATGCAACGTCGGACTGGAGATGAGCTCTTCAGATGTGTTTACATTGTGTTTGTCTTTTTAAGCATGATGTCTAGCTGAAGAGTTAAAGGCACAATGAGAAGGATTTGTCGGTGGCGGTTTGTAAACACAACATTCACCCCTCCTCCGGTGGGTGAAAGCCAACGTTTTGGAACGATGGCTTTGTCGGCCATTTTCATAGCTTCCTCTTGGATGCGTGCTTATGATCCGGCACCTGGTCGCTACGTTTTTGTAGAGGTTGACGCCCAGAACATCCCGAACGCAGCAGAATAATAAAACCTAGACAGAGGGCTGCAGATACAGACACCACCACACACTGCCAGGGGTCAGAAGTGATGGAGAGGGATTATTTTATCAGACCATATGTTGTTTTTTAGGAGAATCCTACTCATTGTGCCTGTATAGTTTGCCTGGAGAATCACGACTGAACAGAAAAATACACCAACACCGTTCAAACCTGCAGTACGGAGCCCCTGCAGGGTCATTTCTTTAAAGGTGCGTTCAGGTCCTCTGCAGCTCTCACACCTGAATGTGCATCAGAAATTGTTTACGATGAGTCTGGAAGTCTTCGGGCACCGTGTCTGAAATAAGTGAAATTAATAAATAAACATTAACTAACAGCAACACAAGTTAATAACACAGTTCATCTTTTTTAATATGTTATAACACATTAATAAAGTGTTACTTTACACTTCCTGTAGATGAATTATAATTTAACATAAACACAAAACGAAAAGATAAATCTTCTGTTTTTATAATGAAGTTCTGTGACAACAAAACCTCTCATTGATCACTAAACACATCTGAAGCTAATCGATCCACAAGTCCTGATTCGTTATCAATCACTTCACTGAAAAACATCAACAGCATCAACGTGATCGTCTCTTTCTGGATGTTCAGGAAACACATGAATTCACTTCAACTCATTTTATTTGTGGCTTTAGAAGTTCCTGTGAATCTGGTTTGATGCTCTAATGTTTCCTGTTGTGTGTGTTCGGGGTCAGAGGTCGTACCGTTACACCTGTAGCGCAGGTTGGACCAGATGATGTTTTCCTGGGAGAAACAGAAGACACCGAGCCGGCCTCCTCTCATCGTGGTGTCGATCACAACGCCAGAGTCGGCCACCATGTCTTTCCCCTCAAACAGCTTCACCCTGAAACACAGAGACACAGACAGGGACATGCCGGGTTAGAAACCAAACGCTCCCTGAGAGACACACAGGGACACACCAAAGTTTATTAAAATTGAACGGGTGGAGTGAGCCGAACAAAGTTGTCACTCATCTAGCGATAGCACTGTGCTTTGTTACACTGTGACAAGAGTGTGTGGATGAAGCATTAAGTTGTTAAATTTTACTCATTTAGCGACTGGCTAGTTAGCTAGCTTTCTAATTCCACCATGCTACAGAAAATGAGCCCAACAGCAGACAGCGCTGGGTCACGGTCCCTCTGCCTCAGTCCTCGCCGCCAGGAGACTACTTCACTGGGAGGAGAGCAGGCGTTAGCTAGCTAGCTTGTCAGACTCTGAACAAGCTAGCTAGCTAACTAGCCAGTTCCAGAGACAGACAATCTAGCTAGTTAACTAACGTTAGCCAGCCGTCTACTCCTCCTGAAGTAGTCTCCAGTGGTGTAGGGGTCGGCTAATCTGGTCTCATTGGTTAATGTTACCTTTCTCAACTAACACTCGTGATCCTGGAGAGTGAGTGACAGTACATATTGAGAGAAACTAGTATTTTCTTCAGTTATTGTTAAAAAAACAAGCCAACAATACTTGGTAGCCAGCGTTAACTAACGTGTTCAGAGAATTATTCTGCCTCCACTTAAGACAGTCAGACAGACAGACCTGGTCCTCTGTACTTTCTTCAGCTCAGTGAATAGACTTTGTACAGAATCCTCCTCTTTTATTTCTTTTCTGTCTGACTGACTGAAGAATGTGAGTCAGCGGCTCCTTTAAATCTTCTGTCTCAGTTTAAATAACGTCTAGATGTAAAAAAAAACACTGACACAAACTGCATTCATGTTGTTAATACATATTTAACCAGTTTCTCTGTGTTTGCAGTAATCCTGTATTTTACTTCTCTCAAAGATTAACAGGAACTTTACATCCAAACACACTGATCTTCATCTTCATCATCATTAAAACATTAATAGTCTCTAATAAAGTCTGACAGTTGTATTCGTATGTTTTATGTGAAAACTTTTTCCAGTGCGTCTCTCCGTCTCTCGTCTGATCTGCATATCAACGGTTGCCGAGGCGGATTCTTGCCAGGGCTTTGGTCGCCATGGAGACAAGTACAATAGAGTACCGGGGGGCCCCGGAGCCACAAAGAAGTTTCAGAGGGGAAAGAATGCAGTAAAAGTAGAGAGAGGACGAGACGGAGAACACACAGCTGCAGGGTTAGAGAGTACTACAGTACTACAGTATCTATGTACTACAGAGTACTAGAGCAAAAAGTAGAGAAAGGACGAGACGGATAAAACACTGCTGGACAGTTAGAGAGTACTACAGTACTAGACTATCTGTACTACAGAGTACTACAGTACTAGACTATCTGTACTACAGAGTACTACAGTAAAAAGTAGAGAGAGGACGAGACGGAGAACACACAGCTGCAGGGTTAGAGAGTACTACAGTATCTGTACTACAGAATACTGCACTATCTGTACTGGTTCTGGTCTAACCCAGCCTCAGGTCTGGTCTGGTTCTGGTTCTGGTTCTGGTTCTGGCCCAACCCAGCCTCATGTCTGGTCTGGTTCTGGTCTAACCCAGCCTCATGTGTGGTTCTGTTCTAGCCCAGCCTCAGGTGTGGTTCTGGTCCAGCCCAGTCTCAGGTCTGGTTCTGGTCTAACCCAGCCTCAGGTCTGGTTCTGGTCCTGGTCCAGCCCAGCCTCAGTTCTGGTTCTGGTCCAGCCCAGCCTCAGGTCTGGTTCTGGTCTCACCTGATGTAGCCCACCTGCGGCCGGTGGCTGAGGTGCCAGCGGTACGAGGTTTTGTCCTTCCAGCCGACGTTTCGTGGATCCTTCCAGAGCAGCTTCACCTCTCCAGGTGTGTCTCCGGTGTGCCACAGGGCGTTCCTCAAGAACTCTCCTGGTCCAGTCCGAGACTTCACTGCCTGCAGGACCGACACACGCATCATTTTATTACATCTCTACAGATTACATTTATACAGATTATATCTATGTCAAGTATATCTATATCTATATAGGTTACATCTATGTAGATGACATCTATACAGATTATATCTATGTCGAGTATATCTATACAGGTTACATCTATGTAGATTATATATATGTAGATTATCTACACGGCTGGGCCATGACACTGAATAAAGTAGAGACCAGTAGAGACCAGTAGAGACCTTGAGCTGCAGGGCGGGCTGGGCCATGGCTCTGAAGGGGATCGACTGCCAGTACGTCTGCTCCGTCTGTTTCCACATCACCACGTAGAAACTTGATGAGTCCTGGTAGCCGAAGATGAAGCCGGCGTAGTCGTCGTCGGTTACCGTGTTGACGTGGAACGTTCCCTCAAAGTCGACTCCGTTAAACGCTGTGTAGCCTGCAGACACACGGAGGAGGTTAGGGTCTGTAGTCCTGGTCTAAACGTGAACCTGGACTCAATAATAAATAAAGTCACGTACCCACAGCTAAACCCGGGTCACTGTTCATCGTCTGAACTATCTCCATCCCCTGGAGACAAAACACAGCGTTTAGAGGACACATGGTGATGAAGAGGATGATGATGATGATGTCATCATGGTCACCTGGTTCAGGACCACCCAGGTGGGGTCAATCTGGGCGTCGCCCTCTGGGTCCAGGATGACCGTCTGATAGGCTCTGAAGTCGGTCAGAGTGACCTCAGCGCTCTCCGGACAAACGTCAATCAGATCCATCACTGAGTCATTATCAAAGTCGTTCTCACAGACGTCCCCAATACCGTTCACTGGAGAGACAGACAGGTGGAGAGAGAGACAAACAGGTTAGAGAGAGACAGGTGGAGAGACAGGTGTAAGAGAGACAGACAGACAGGTGGAGAGACACGGACAGACCGGTGGAGAGAGACAGACAAATGGAGAGAGACAGACAGACAGGTGGAGAGAGACAGACAGGTGAGAGAGAGACAGACAGACAGGTGGAGAGAGACAGACAGGTGAGAGAGACAGACAGGTGGAGAGCGAGACAGACAGGTATAAGGTTCTTATGCAAAGGAAACATTGTTCACTGCTCCAGTAAATAGGACGGACCTTAGCCAGAAGACTTTATGCTAGCATAAAGTTAACATTATGTTAGCATAAAGCCAATGTTATGCTATTATAAAACTAATGTTATACTATTATAAACTAGGGTTGTGCTAGTATAAGCTAAGGTTATGCTAACATAATGCTAATGTTATGCTAGAATAAAGCTAACAGCTTGTGTTCCAGTCTCCACCCTGTGATGATCAGAGGACTGAAGGACTAACGTAACACTCAGTGTTGTGAATGAGACATTCAGATATTTAGAACGGTGAACAGACAGTTTAACTGGAACTACTCAGTAGGTGTCCATTATCAGCAATTAATGGACACCTTGAAGCCAACCAGAATCCAGTATTCATAAAAATTGTTACGGTCGGAGTCTTTCTGGTTGGGGTTGACGATGAGTCGGCAGTTGTCGTAGTCGTCGAGGACGCCGTCGTTGTCGTCGTCGTGGTCGCAGTCGTCTCCGAGGCCGTCGTTGTCAGAGTCCAGCTGGGAGCTGTTGGGGATGTCTGGACAGTTGTCTCTGCTGTCTTGGAGACCGTCTCCATCCCTGCAGGACCACGTCATCATGTGTATTTATAGTTCATCTTATTTTATTGTACCATATATGCTGTTTTTGCACTTACAACTCCTATACTGTATTGAACTATTTAGAATATATTTTTGCAAGTACTGTATATTATACTTTATATTTATATTACTTTACTTTATATTACTGAATTTTATATACTGTATGTATATAATATTTGTGTGTGTGTGTGTGTGTGTGTGTGTGAGACATACGTGTCTTGGTTGGTGTCACAAACGTCTCCCACCAGGTCGTTGTCGACGTCCGTCTGAAAAAGAGAGACACGTTTAGGAGGCACACTGTGACCTCTGACCTCTGACATGTTGGTTCAGTTCAGTGTTGCCTTGATATGCTGATCAGTCTGGACCTGGACTGAACTCACACCTAGTTCAGATGCACCAGGAAAGAGAAAAGGAAGTCAACTAAACACCGAGCTGACTGTCCGTCCTCTGAACACAAACAGTTTACCTTTTATGGAACATCACATGAAACTTAATCAAAGTTAAAGACTCCGTAAACATCAGGGACAATGGAAATTGTCATCCATCAGTGTGTGTGTGTGTGTGTGTGTGTGTGTGTGCACATCTTTGTTCTGGTAAAAAGAGACAACGGAGCGGAGGCGAAGGAGGCTGACGGAAAGCAGACTGATAAGATGCGGGTTAGAGGTGAGCATCAAGGCATCGTTACGCTCAAACAACACTCACATAATGTGGGCATCGTGTCGCGTGTTTTATTGAAATTTGTTTTTACAGAGTTTGTGCAGGGTGAGAATATGTCTCCGTCTCTCTTTGGGTTACTTGCTTCTCTAAAACTAACATTAGAAATCCTGATTACCAATATCATGAAGCTGGTTATCACCCGTCTAGCTGTTACAGTCAGACAAGATGAAGAGGCAAGTTGTTAACCGCCACATAACAAGTCAACACCTGGACAACAGTGGCAAAGGTATACAGAATGAATATTTTATTATGTCCTCAAACTCATGAGATCTGTGTGACCCAAATGATGTTGAGTTAGGCCGTTTTATTTCTGTTCAGACAGAACAGTGTTGGAGGAGTCACCAGATAAACCTGAGTGGTCCAAAGATCACTCACAGGACAGGAACGCACAAAATACATATTTCTGCTACGCAAAATCATATGTAAATTATACAGATATTTTCGGACTTTCCTCTAACCTTTTCTTTCGACTTTGAATTAGTGTATTAGTGTCCGTCCGTCTGACTGTACCAAGCAGCAACTTCCTGCTAACGCGGAAATACCTAAAACTGCAGTTCCTCTGATGTCCACTTGAGGCTCCAACAGTTAGTCGTTCCCCATAGACCTCCATGTTAAAAAGTCCAACTTTACAGCAGAAATAAACATGTTTACAGCCTGGTACAAAAAACAGTTTTGGTCTCTAGAGCCAATAGCTTGTGTAATAACACCTGTCTAATTTCCCCATTCATGACAACTGTATGGTGGGTACATTTTTACTACATCCATATCTGATACATGTTATACCTGTTATACAGTGGTCTTTACCTGCATCGGGTTGCTGAGTTCAGGGCAGCTGTCACAGGCGTCTCCCACTCCGTCTCTGTCTCTGTCCGTCTGCATCGGGTTCGGTACCTTCGGACAGTTATCCAGAACGTTGGGAATACCTGAACATACACATACACATTTTAAATGCATCCTTAAAGGGACTGTTTGTAAGAATCAGAAATTGGTTGTAACAACGACACCTGTGGCCGTTAAGTCAACGAAGGTCAGTGTCCTGTTGCTCGCGCTCACCCGTGTGCACGCGCTACCTGAATGTGAGCGAGCATCCGTCAAAACAGTGAGGCGACACACATCAGCTAAAACCACAATATCACTCTATATTTCACCTGCTTGGCAGTAATGTTAGCTGACCAGACGAAGGTCTCTCAATGAATCAATGCTGATCCTAGTGTTGGCTTTTCCTGCCTCAGCCTCCTCAGAGATGATAACGTTTCTTGCTGCGGAGCCCCGTCACTTCACAAGACACGGGAAACCTCTGTTGGTCTGGAGGAGCTGCAGCATTTATTTCTGCACAAACGTCCACTGTACATTCACTAGATATTCTCAGAGCTATTAAGTCTTCTGCAGTGTGTAGTGTGCACGCATGCTTGTGTAGAGTCGGAGCGAGAGAGCGAGAACCAGCGCGGTGTGTGACTGAAGGCAAGCAGGCAGAGGAGCAGAGTACAGCAGAGACTCCGGCCCTGGAGACCAAAGCTACGGTCTCCCCCGTGTCCTCCGACCGCGGCCAACACTGTGTAACAGACGGGCTTCACTAGATAGAACTTTGCGGTTTTGGTGCTTCCATGTAGTTTGTGTTGGAGTCTGAGTCTGGACAGCGTAGCCACACGCGAGCGCGCATGGGACACCGACCCTGATTGATTTATACGTGTAAGAAGTTACAAACAGTCCCTTTAAATCTACATTATATACGACTCAAATATTTACAGAAGTTATAATCTTTGTTTGGCACTGTCTATCTATCTATCTATCTATCTATCTATCTATCTATCTATCTATCTATCTATCGTCTTCTTCATGAAGACAGACACCCTGTGGATTGTTGGAGATCCTATAACTGATCCTGAGTATTATGTGCTCAGGTTCAGATGTTTCTGTTTTCTGATGATGAATGATGAGGACAGACTGGCGGTCTCTCTCACCGTCCCCGTCGATGTCCTGGTCACAGGCGTCTCCCTGTCCGTTGCTGTCCGTGTCTTTCTGGTCCGTGTTGGGGACGTTGGGACAGTTATCACAAGCGTCTCCGAACGAGTCGCTGTCTGAGTTCTGCTGGTCTTTGTTCGGGACCAACCGGCAGTTATCCTGAAGGTCACAAGGTCACATCACAAAGTGCACACACACACGCACACACAAACACACACACACACGAACAAGCACACACACACACGCACTGTCTAACCTCCACGTTTTTGATGCCGTCTCCGTCGGCGTCCTCGTCACACTGATCTCCGATCCCGTCATTGTCGGCATCCTCCTGACCAGAGTTCGGTGTGAACACACAGTTGTCCTGGTGGACAGAGACATTAACCAATCAATGACTGATATAAGATAAGGTGATGTCACGTGTGGTGTCATGAGACAATATGTTGTTGAGTTTAAAGACAAAAAACGTCTTGAATTAAGGATATAAAGTGAAATAAAACACAAACACTTAATAAAGCTTTAAAATCTCATATGACATACAAACTAATGTGTTTATATATCGATGTCTCTCACGCATCTCTTTACAATATTAATTTAACCTTTTCCCCTCTGTACAATAGAGCCGTTTTAGTCTTTTTTAAGGGGTACAGGGGGGTTTTTAGGGGGAGATAGCAGGTCAACAGTAAATATCACATAGAAGTGGTGTACATCATCTGAAAGCTGGGAACCTGAAGATTACTTTGAGATGCTGCTCAGCACTGTGGGTCAAGTTCTAGTCATAAATCAGAAATAAACATGAATGAATGAATTAAAATAAATAGTGAAACTGTATAAAGGTTTAGAACATTATAATATAAGTATATGATGGTCATCTCCATGCTCTATTATGTCTCATAAGTTGTTGCGGCAATTTTTGTTACACAGATTTGGTGCTAAATTTGACCATTTTTTACCACTCAAGATTTGATAAAAATTCTCAATTATCCCTCTAAAATACCACATTAAGACACCAAGACCTTGAGGATCACCATAGAAAAAACCATGCTGTGATTTGAATCAAAAAATTTTGACATTTGGAGATTTCTGCAAGAATTGCATTTTTCTGCGATTGGATGGCGAGCACTTCTGTTGTGTAACCTGCTCAGAAACCCCCTTATTGTCAATCTAGCTAGGAAAGCCATCCATCCTCTGAATGCTCTAGGTCTCTAGTTTGTGGCTGTAAAGTTTCATGAGGCTGTGATTATCCTAGAGGTCACCACAGGTCATTTTATACAGTGAGGTCATGTTTCTAAAAATGGTCTCACTACAATGAAATGGCTACTATGGGGACTAACATCATCACACATGAATACAGTTGAGTTCATTGGATCCACAAGAGTCTCAGCTTTACAGTGATACCCAATTTATGTATGGGAATGTCTGCTCTACACCTGTTCTATTTCTATGGATAAGACATACAATGTGAGAGGATATGAAGATGATGAAGATGAAGATGAAGATGATGATGTTGATGATGAGTCAGGTGTCTCACCTGTTTGCAGTGTTTGTCGTTGTCCATGCAGGGCAGAGAGCGGTCAGGATACCCGTCGATGTCTGTGTCTGGTCCACATGTGTTACCGTTACCAGCCCAACCCACATTACACTGCTCACACACACACACACACACACACATTAGTGAATTAATAATGACTACAATCTCTGATGATGACTGACAGTCGGTGGCGTCTCACCCTGCAGGCAACCTCTCCGCTCCTCTCCATGGTGCAGTGGGCGTTGGTGTCACAGGGGTTAAAGGTCAATGCAGCACACGACTTCCTGGGGAAGCAACCTGACGTCTGGTTACCGAGGAAACCAGGTTTACAGCCTCCACACTTATATGAACCCTGAGATAGGACAGGACAGTGTTACAGCTGAGCGTCCACTAGAGGGCGCCGCTGCACTGTGACGGACTGCAGATCAGTAATCAGACAGAACAGGAACTCACCACTGTGTTGATGCACACAGAGTTTGATACACAGGCATCTGGTAGATCTAGACACTCATCTATATCTACACACTCCTGAGAGACAGACAAGGGGGGGAGGGAGAGGGAGACAGGTGAATGAACAGAATATAGCTAACAGACATTATTGACTTTTAAACATGTTTAAAGTGACTGTTTGTAAGAATCAGAAATGCTTGTTAACAGTGACACCTGTGGCCATTAAGTCAACGAAAGTCAGTGTCTGGATCGCGCGTGTGCTCACTCTAAATAGACATGAACGGGCATCGCTCAAAACAGTGAGGCGACACACGTCAGCTAAAACCACAATATCACTCTATATTTCATCTGCTTGGCAGTAATGTTAGCGGACCAGATGAAAGTCTCTACATGAATCACTGCTGATCCTAGTGTTGGCTTTTCCTGCTTCAGCATCCCGACCGCGGCCGGAGGGAGACACCGACACCCGGTCGGAGACGATAACGTTTTTTCGCTGCGGTGCCTCGTCACTTCACAAGACACGGAAAACCTCTGTTGGTCTGGAGGAGCTGCAGCAGTTATTCCTGCACAAACGTCCACTGTACATTCACTAGATATTCTCAGAGCTACGAAGTCATCTGCAGTGTGTAGAGCTGAGCGTGTTGTGTGACTGAAGGCAAGCAGGCAGAGGAGTAGAGTACAGCAGAGGCTACGGGCCTGGAGACCAGAGCTACGGTCTCCCCCGTGTACTACGACAGCTGCTAACACTGTTTTGCAAGATGGGCTTCCCTAGATATAACTTTGCGGTTTTGGTGCTTCCGTGTAGTTTGTGTAGAGTCTTGTCTGAACAGCTTAGCCACACGCGAGCGCGCATATGCGAGCGCGCATATGCATATGTGTATACCTGTCTGTGTGTCTGACCTGTCTGTGTGTGTGTGTGTGTGTGTGTGTCTGACCTGTCTGTGTGTCTTGGCGTAGTCCAGGCCAGTTCCAGCCAGTGGCGCCCCCCACAGGCCAGGAGGACAGGAGTGACAGGTGAACCCCCCGACAGTGTTCACACAGGCTTCGGGAGAGAAACAAGGCTGCAGCTCACACTGACACACACAGAGAAGGGGGGTAGGGGTTAACATCAGGACACTGTTGGTGTGGGTTGTTGTGTAGTTGTATGTTGTAGTGTAGTCGTATTGTTGTTGTTGTAGTGTTGTTGTTGTTATAGTATTTTTGTTGTAATGTTGTTGTAGCTGTGTAGTTTTATGTTGTTGTGTTGTTGTAGTTGTAGTGTTGTGTAATGTTGGAGTTGTTGTGTAGTTGTAGTATTGTAGCTGTATAGTTGTGTATGTTGTAGTTGTAATGTTGTTGTGGTGTAGTTGTAGTATAGTTGTGTATGTCGCCGTGTAGTTGTGTTGTTGCAGTTGTGGTGTTGTTGTAGTTGTATAGTTGTATATGTTGTTGTTTAGTTGTAAGATAGTTGTGTATGTCGTCGTGTAGTTGCAGTGTTGTGGTGTAGTTGCAGTGTTGTTGTTGTGTAGTTGCAGTTTTGTGTTGTTGTTGTTGTTGTTGTTGCAGTGTAGTTGTGTATGTTGTTTTGTAGTGACCTCATCGATGTCGTGACAGTGGGTCCCGTTGCCGCTGGTTCCAGGTGGACAGGGTCCACAGGTGTAACCTGGGTAATGCAGACTCTCCATGCAGGACACTGTCTTATAGCAGGGGTTAGGAGAGCAGCGAGACCGAGGCTCATGGAAACCTGCAGACAGACAAACACACAGACAGACAGACAGACAGGCTATCTTCAATCAGGTCCTCAGATAATAGACCGCTATGACACGCAGAGAAAAAGCAGCTGACTCACCACAAACCTGACACTCCAGGATGGTGTTCCTGATCAGAGACATCTCTTTGACCTGATGGGGACAGCAGACAATCAATACACTCCTATCTGTCTCTCAGAGTGTCTCACCTGTTCTCTGATGTCCCGTCTGTCTCTCAGAGTGTCTCACCTGTTCTCTGATGTCCTGTCTCAGTTCTCCCAGGATCTGGTTGAAGATGATGAGCTGACCAATCAGAGCCTTGGTGTGATCACCTGACAGGAAACCAGCAAAGCAACAGGATCAATAGAGGTTAGATGAAGCTGATCAGCTGTGATTATTGATTAGTTGAACATGATGTTGAGTTTGTGAACTCACCCAGGATGGAGTTCACCTCCCCGTTCACTGAAACACCAGAGAAACCTCAGATTATAATGAATGTATTGATCAGCTGGAACAGGAAGCGACACCAACAAGTACAAGAAGCTCTTCACATTTTAAAATAATCGGATTATTGTGACGTTCAGAAGGTGACAGTAACACAGACAGTAACGTCTTTGTTTGATTTGATTTGTTACAGTGACAGAAGCTCCTGTAACTTCAAAGAGTTTTGAAGAAAATGTAAGTTATTTAATAGTTAATGTTTTATTATGAATATACACAACTGAATTTAAATATTCCATAAAGAAAAGTTACAGAAATGTTTGTGAACGTTGTAAATTGTAGTTCTTAGAAAGAAAGAAAATATATATGAATATAAAATATATAAGAATATACAGTATATACATACATACACATATATGTATATTTTAGGGTTGTCAATGGATTAAAACATTTATTTGCAATGTCACATTTTTTATCTGTTCAAAATGCACCTTAAAGGAAGATTTGTCAAGTATTTAATACTCTTATCAACATGGGAATGGAAAAATATGCTGCTTTATGCAAATGTGTATATATTTATTATTGGAAATCAATTAACAACACAAAACAATGACAAATATTGTCCAGAAACCCTCACAGGTACTGCATTTAGCATAAAAAATATGCTCAAATCATAACATGGCAAACTGCAGCCCAACAGGCAACAACAGCTGTCAGTGTGTCAGTGTGCTGACTTGACTATGACTTGCCCCAAACTGCATGTGATTATCATAAAGTGGGCATGTCTGTAAAGGGGAGACTCGTGGGTACCCATAGAACTCATTTTCATTCACATATCTGGAGGTCAGAGGTCAAGGGACCCCTTTGAAAATGGCCATGACAGTTTTTTCTCGCCAAAATTTAGCGTAAGTTTGGAGCGTTATTTAACCTTTTTCGCAACAAGATAAAATGAGTAGTACTAATGGATTAATTATGTTTCTAGTTTCATATGATATAAATAATTAGTGGCGTTATAAAAATTTTGCGTTAATGCGTTATTAACGCATTCCCTTTGACAGCCCTAGTTTATGTATATACACATGAAAATATGTATATGCTGTGCTGTTACAGAGTGAGGAGTGAAAGGGTTAATGTGAGCTGACCTGAGTTGTAGGATGAAGAGTCTCCTTGGAAGGGACAGTCTGTCAGAGATCCAGCTTTAGCTACAGAACCACCTAGAGCCAGTCTGAGGGACTCCACTGATCCCTGAGAGACAGACAGGCACACAGACAGACAGACAGACAGGCAGACAGACAGACAGACAGACAGACAGACAGACAGACAGACAGACAGACAGAGGGCAGATTAACACAATTTAGTTGATATTAGTAACAGATTAAAGTCTGTCTCAGTAGTCACACAGACAGATGGTGAAGCTGAGGTCAGAAAGTTTTCATTACTGCCACACTATGCACACTATGCATTCTGATGATTTATCATCAGTAACATGCTGAGTTTATCCATCCATCTATCCATTATCTGTAAAGTGTGACATCATGCTGACTCATTTCTGGGTGTTTGGACTCATTCCTGCAGATTAAAATGTCTAAATCACTGATGGGTGTGTCTCACCTGTAGTCGGGTGTAGGCCTTCTGTCCGTGTCTGACCTCCACCATCTCCGCCTCTCTAGGCAAGGCCACCAATGATGGCAGGCCCTGGCTAGAGTCAGCCAATCGACAGTTGACGTAGAGCTCCATGTGCATGTTGTCACGCTGAAGACCACCGAGCCTCAGGATGATGGAGTGACTCCGCCCATCGGCCAGCTGAGCGTTCTGGAGGTTAACGGTGTGGAGCTTCCCGTCAGCTCGCACATAACGCACTAGGACTGGAGGAGGAGGAGGAGGAGGAGGAGGAGAGAGAGAGAGACAGCCTAAGAGACAACCACTACAATACATAACAGATGTAACTCACACTCTGTCTTTTATTTACTCCTCTACTTCATGGTTGTTGTTTTTGTTTATATTTGGCATTTGATATTGCAATATATTGTTGTTAATTCTTTTTTATTTGTTTGTTTGTTTTATTGACACAACAAAACATGAATTATTTCTGTATTGTTTTCTACCATTTCCATGTTCTTTTTAAATATCTATATATTGTAATTTGCTTAATGAATTATATATATGTGTGTATATATGTTTTTGTTTTTATTTTGTTCTTTTTTTCTCATTATTGAATTGACGCTTTAGTAATATTGTTCAACTAACAGTCATGCCAATAAAGCACATTGAATTGAATTGAATTGAATTGAATTGAGAGGAGGAGGGAGAGGAGGAAAGAGAGGAGGAAGAGGAGAGAAGAGGAGGAGAGGAAGGAGAGGAGGAGAGAGAGGAGGAGGAGAGAGAGAGAGGAAGGAGGAGGAGGAGGAGAGGAAGGAAAGGAGGAGAGAGAGAGAGAGAGAGAGAGAGAGAGGAAGGAGTTGGAGAAAGAGAGGAAAAGGACAGAGAGGAGGAGGAGGAGGAGGAAGAGATGAAGAAGAGGAAGGAGGAGGAGAGAAAAGGAAGAGAGGAAGAAGAGGAAGGAGGAGGAGGACGAGGAAGAGCGGAAGAGGAGAGAAATATTAATGACTTTATTTCAGTTAAAAACTCTGAGAACTCTGAGCTCTGGAGGTTCTGAGGAGAAATATAACATTATTATATTGATAAAAGTATCCGGTACCAGAAGTATCGACCCGGCAGCGCTGGTACTGATGAACTATTAATAAAATCCTAATAAAATTCAGGATAAAATAATAATAATAAGTATTGACCCGGTAGCGCTGATATCAATGAACTATTAATAAAATCCTGATAAAACACAGAATATAATAATGGGATCTTTACTGAGAGTCAACTGTTTCAGTGATGAAACAAAGAACAAAGTGAGAGTTCATGTCAGCAGCTGGAGCTTCACAATGAACCCATTCATCCACCAGGAGGTCAAAGGTCACACACACTCACTCACTCACACACACACACACACACACACACACACACACACACACACACACACCCACACACACACACACACACACACACACACAGCAGGTAATGAAACTCTGTCAGATTATAGTGATCATGTAGATGAAGGCTGAACTCAGACTGTCATTATCAGGATGAAGACAGGACCAGAACCAGAACCAGAACCAGCTGCTCAGACCTGACTGAAACAGTTTCTTCACACAGCAGTCATCATCACTGACACTGTTTATCTCTGATTATTAACAACATTGTGTTCAGTTTGAGTTGAAATCAAACTGGATGATTTATTTTTAATATTATTTTTTCTCCATTTAATGACATATTTATTTATTTATCGAGTCATTTATTTATTTATTTTTTATTTTGGCAGGTTCCGTCCTCCATAGGTGATCACAGATAGATACAAGATTTATTTCCTCCATTTCTGATTCAAAAATTCCACCCCTCGCAAATTTGCATCTATTAATTGATGATTGACCAGAGTTGGAATAAACTTTAAACTTTAGCTGGATAGAAAATCTTTTCTTCTGAACGAATGTTCAGATATTCAATCCAACAAAACTTGATTTGAAATTCCAGCAGACATGTTAAGGTTTCAAAGAGAATATTTCCATCCATAAAAGGGTGTATATATGAGAGAGCTTCAACAGACATGATGCTGTCAGACAGAGTGGAGAGGAGCGTATTATGTCTGTCTGTGTTCATGATAACTGGAATGGAAGGAGGGTGGAAGCAATGAAATGGTGAAGGAGAGGAGCAGATGAGGAAGGAAAGGAGGAACCAGTAACGAGATAATTCACTTGTCTGTATCTTTGGAAACAAACTGACGTTTTCAATTAAGTTGTGAGAGTTTGAACAGCATCAGCAGGTTAAATGTCCAACCTTTGTTGATCTTTCCCATGACGGCGACCTCCAGGTACTTCCTGTTGTCCTGTTTGCTGTAGAGACCCAGCAGGACGCCGCCTAATTTCGCCGGCAGCCGAAACGTGGACACCACGTAGACGTCACTGAGTGCGCTCAGACCGCCCGACAGCTTCTCCACTGCTGCCACGCTCTGCTTTGAGTCTTGAAGACTCAACACATCGATCACTAAGGATGATCAATAACAAGAGGAGCAGCTTTAGAGGACAAACACAGCTGCTCTGCACATAATCAATCAATCAATCAATCAATCAATGTCAATAAAGTATTAATAAAAGACACATATGAGAACATAAAACACTGTAGTCGAAACATTTCTTTATTTTAGGATTATAAACACCTGGAGGTAGATATATATATTCAGTCTGCAATCGGTTGATATTACAAAATAAACTTCCAGGCTTTTATTCCTGAAGTACAGTTTGATTCAAAGTAATCTTTATTGTTCATCAGTTGTTGTTTGTGGTTCAAACCAGATGCCAACAGAAACACCACAGAGGAAGAATAACAGCTGATAATCGGTCACTTCCTGTCTTCCATTCTGCTGCTGATCTTCTTACCGTTACCATGACGACTCTGTCCACAATCCCAATAACAACAGACATCCTATAATAACTGATTTATGATGAGTGATGGCACGCTGACTATGGAGGACAGAACCTGCAAAAATCAAAAATGAATGAATAAATAAATAAATAACTCCATAAATGAATGTCGTTAAATGTAGCAAAAATAATAAAATATGTGTAATAAAAAATAAATGTAGCCATTATTTAATTGATAAAATATGACATAAATTGATATTTCTAATAAATAAAAATGAATAAAACAAAAATTCAATAAATAAAAAATAAATGCAAAAATTCATGAATAAATAAAAATATATGCAAAAGTAATAAATAAATAAAATGAATGCAAAAAGAATGCAAAAATAAAAATAAATGCAAAAATAAATGAATAAATAAAATTAAATGCAGAAATAAAAAATAAATGCAATAAATAAATGAATAAACTAAAAATAAATTAAAAGTAAATTTTAAAATAAATGAATAATTAAAAAGTAAATGTAAAAATAAAAAATAAATACAACATTAAATGAATAAATAAAAAATAATTGCAAAATAAATTAATAAATAAAAATGAATGCAAAAATAATAAATGCAAAAATAAATGAGTAAATGAAAATTAATGCAAAAATATAATAAATAAAAAATAAATGCAAAAATAAAAATAAATGCAAAAATAAAGACTAAAGACTAAATAAATAAGGCAATTAATGATATATAAATAAAGAAGCAAATTAAAACAGAAATATCAATTTGTGTTATGTTGTTTATCAATTAATTAATGGCTACATTTATCTTTAATATTATTTTTGCTACATTTAATGTATCATTTAATAATTTATTTATTGAGTCACTTCATTATTTATTCTTTTATTTTTGATTTTGGCAGGTCCCAGTGTTGGACTTTACTGAGACAAACGAGGTGACGTTAACTGAATAGACACTATTTTCACAGCAGACATTTTGGCTCGAAGGTGTTAATAATGACATTAAAGATGGTTGTTCCATTAAGTAAAGCAGCAGGTACAACACCTGAGCTGAACTGGCCTCAGTAATGTTATTCATTATTCCACCTGTTGGCTGTGAGTACTGCTGTCTTTACAGTGGACACTTGTCTGGTGACATGTGTGACCCCACAGATCAATATGTGGTCACAACTGTCCTGAATCCGGTCACAACACCTAAAAACAACAAGTTGACTTCTGGAGACTTCTGACTGTAACATGACAACAACAACAACAACAACAACAACAACAACAACAGTGTAATTACATGTGTTAGTGTTAGTTAATGCAGCAGCAGCAGATCGGCTCGGTGTTGTTACCTTGAACGTCCGGTCCGTCCGGTACTCCCGCCGTGAGTCCAGCACAGATGATTGACAGCAGCACCGGGACACTCCAACCCATGTCTGAGACGGTTACCGAGGGAACGGGACCAGGAGAAGGTTACCAAGTCAACAGAACTGGGTCACAAACCTTTAAAGATGACTGAGCCGGGTTAGTACCGGGTTAGTACCGGAGCTGCAGCAGCTGTCAGCCGGGGAACCGGAGGAGAACCGGAGGAGAACCGACTGAAACGGGAGACCAAACTTTGAGTCGAGACTTCTGGCGGACCGTGCGAGGGGAGAACCGGGACAACAAACTGAACCCAGACCGACAAACCCAGACCGAGACCAGGAGAGAGGAATTAACGGTCGGCTGCACGAGCGCTGCTGGAAACTGCTGCTGGCGCGCGCTCAAGTCTCCTCCAAACAGCTCGTGCGCGCTGAGTGACTGGAGGTGATTAACATAAAGCGCGCGAGTCAAGATACTCTACAGTAGTTTACTGACACTCTACTGTAGTTTACTGAGACTCTACTGTAGTTAACTGATACTCTACTGTAGTTTACTGACACTCTACTGTAGTTTACTGAGACTCTACTGTAGTTTACTGATGCTCTACTGTAGTTATATGAGACTCTACTGTAGTTTACTGCTGCTCTACTGTAGTTTACTGAGATTCTACTGTAGTTTACTGAGACTCTACTGTAGTTTACTGTCACTGCTGTAGTTTACTGAGACTGCTGTAGTTTACTGACACTACTGTAGTTTACTGAGACTCTACTGTAGTTAACTGATACTCTACTGTAGTTTACTGAAACTCTACTGTAGTTTACTGAGACTCTACTGTAGTTTACTGATGCTCTACTGTAGTTAAATGAGACTCTACTGTAGTTTACTGATGCTCTACTGTAGTTAACTGAGACTCTACTGTAGTTTACTGACACTCTACTGAGGTTTACTGAGACCCTACTGTAGTTAACTGACACTCTACTGTAGTTTACTGAGACTCTACTGTAGTTAACTGATACTCTACTGTAGTTTACTGACACTCTACTGTAGTTTACTGAGACTCTACTGTAGTTAACTGACACTCTACTGTAGTTTACTGAGACTACTGTAGTTTACTGTCACTGCTGTAGTTTACTGAGACTCTGCTGTAGTTTACTGACACTCTGCTGTAGTTTACTGACACTCTACTGAGGTTTACTGAGACTCTACTGAGGTTTACTGACTCTACTGTAATCTACTGAGGCTCCACTGTAGTTTACTGAGACTCTACTGAGGTTTACTGACTCTACTGTAATCTACTGAGGCTCCACTGTAGTTTACTGAGACTCTACTGTAGTTTACTGTCACTGCTGTAGTTTACTGACACTCTACTGAGGTTTACTGAGACTCTACTGAGGTTTACTGACTCTACTGTAATCTACTGAGGCTCCACTGTAGTTTACTGAGACTCTACTGAGGTTTACTGAGACTCTACTGTAGTTTTCTGAGGCTCTACTGTAGTTTACTGATACTCTGCTGTAGTTTACTGAGACTCTACTGTAGTAAACTGCCACTTTACTGTAGTTTACTGAGACTCTATTGTAATTTACTGAGACTCTACTGTACTCTACTGGGACTCTACTGAGGTTTACTGAGACTACTGAGGTTTACTGACTCTACTGTAGTCTACTGAGGCTCTACTGTAGTTTACTGAGACTTTACTGAGGTTTACTGAGACTCTACTGACGTTAACTAAAATTCTACTGAGACTCTACTGTAGTCTACTGAGGCTCTATTGAGACTCTACTGAGACATGATGGAGGTGTGACATCATCAATAAACTCTATTTATTAAAGTGTTTCCTGTTGTCCAGACGTCTCCATGGAAACATATAAAATAGATTAGAATGATAAAATATAAATATTTATGATAAATCAGAATGAAATCAGAATTCTGACTTTGTAAATATAAACTATGATATGAATAAATAAAATCACTTCCTATCTCTAAACAACATCTCACTGTTTTATTCAGTATATATTTGACTTATTGAAGTATTTCATTTTAGAAACTAGTTTAACATTCTATAATTAAAAGAATCAAACACACACATTCTGTTTATAGGTCATGTTTATACAGTAATATGTTTGTGACTAAATAAAGTGATAAAACTCTTTTTAGAGTTGTTTTTATTATAATGTACCTGGTGTTGTCTCACCAACTTATACCTGATGAGATGCGTGAAATACATGAAATGTCATGTCTCTCTTTCTTTGATTACTGTGAAAATTGTGACTAAACATTTCATTGTATAATTTAATTATTAATATTGTTAGTCTGTCTGTCTGTGTATATATGTATGTATGTTTATATGTAAAATTCAATAAAAATATTGTAAAAAAAAAATGTATACCTGATGACAATAAATATTAAAGGTAATTTAATTTATTTAAATTAAATAATAAATAATATGAACTAAGCCTGTAACCAAAAATCATTTGATATAAATAGTTCTATAGATTTTGTCATCTGAGTGATATATATTCTATAAAATGTTCAGAATAAGGACACATGTCCATCACAGATCCCGGTTCTGATGAGATGGATGTTTAGATATTTAACTGAAAATAACTATTTTAATAATTGATAAATGAACTGTCGAGTCAGTGACCTGACGGACACTCTGAGCCGCAGTAAACACTCCTATCCATCCCACTAGTCTCCATGGTAACCAGCAGCAGGTCAGAGGTCAGGAGCTGGCTCTGAGTCCTTTCAGCTTTTGTTCTGGATCTCTTTTCAGTTCTCCAGTGACCCAACAGAGGGTCCAGAACCACACTGTGAGACCCCCTCACTGCAGGCTCAGTGTGTGTTCTTGTTGTGAGGACCAGACTGAGTTTAAATGAGCCACATTAGTGGAACAAAGAGGGTAAAATGTGACCTGCGTTCTGTCTGAACACAACTCAAGTGGTGAGGTCTGCCTGAGAGTCTCAACTCAGGGCAAATAACCCTCTTGAACTTATTCTACAGGTGCTTTGTTCACCTTCACTGCTGTTGGTAGGAAACGTGACAGCAGGTCCAGTCTGTCATCTGTGAGCCGTTAATACAAGGATCCATTTAAAAACATGTCATTTAGTGATGCTAGTTTATTTAAACCCAGGGCTGTAAGCTGCTCACACCAACCATGTCCTCTGCAGTATTTATGAAGATGAACACATATTTTTAAGTTTTTCTTAAGTCTGATTCCAAATTTTGTTTTATGTTTTTAGGAAAAAAACTTTAAGAAATACATAACAAACTGTTAAATTAATTTAATTTTTTAAATTTGTACAGAGTTTGGTTGTTAGCGGGTAACACATGTCTGATGTTCTATTGGATGAATTTATATTCATGATCTCAAGATTTTCTAAATCCTGACTGCACACACAGTGGACCATGGTCTCTTTGGGGGTCTGGGGCCCACCTACCACCAAGTCCTGCCTGTAGTACCAGGGTCTCTTTGGGGGTCTGGGGCCCCGTTACCACCCAGTCTTGCCTGTAGGCAGTTCTCCTGACGTGAGCCGGCTGCTGTCTGGTCTGCAGCTTCAGTAGAAATGTAAACTGGGAGTGTTTCTGGGGAACAGATCCAAGCTGTGATAAAATGAGTGGAACAAAGAAACGAGGATGTGAAGTGACTTGTTTCTGCTGTGGTTCTCTGCAGACCTCCTCCTCGCACTCTGGGACTGTTTGTTTCTGACTCTGGATCGTTGCCATGGTAACCTGCATTTAACAGCAGGTGAGGGGAGGGAGGAAACTCCACCGCCGCCCGCAGCAGCCCAACTTCTTTTTCCTCCTCCTGTTGGAGCGTGAAACTGAGAGTAAAAAGAGTAAAACACCGTCAGACTGAACCTGAACCTGAACCTGAACCCGGGTCCTCGGTGTGTCCGGGATCACGTTGTGTTTGAGGTCCAGCAGAGGAAGAATTCAGCTCCACAAACTGCTTCCAGATCAGCTCATTAAACACACAGCAGGGTGAACAGGAGCCAGGGCAGATTCCTGTGTGATGGCGTCATGTGCAGCTGTACGTCCTCGGGGTCCAGACCCGGTCAGGGCGGGTGGAGACGGCGGGTAGGGGGGGAGGGAATGTTTTGGCGAGCTGAAGTCAGAAAACATGTGGATGTTGTCATGTTTCGTTGTTCTCTTGTCATTTTTCCACTTGATGTAAGACTCCTAACGTCAGAGCTGGATTAGCTCCCTGCTGGACCCCTGCTGTGGTTATGTGATAACTGACTTTATGGTTAAAGAAGTGGGGCTGGGACCAGCAACAGATCCCCCTCCCCCTCACCCCCTTTTACCACCACTGAGGGGCCCTTGAGCAAGGCGGCCCTTAACCCCAGCTGGTCCAGTGGAGCTGCTCAAACTTTTGCTTCAGGATCAGATTAAACTGCAGAACCGGTTCTTAACGCTTCAGTTTATGTTCTACTTCAGTTAATCAGATTACCACCAACCACTAACTGACAAGAGCCTGGAGCCTTCGGGGCCCCTCGGGGCCTGGGGCACACCAGGGAAGTTGGCTGCTTTGCTCAGATTAACAAACCGGGCAGAGAGGCGTCCCAGATTCTGTATCAGGTGTCCTTCACTATAACACAGCAAGATAAAAACCTGTCCCAGAATGTCCCACGCTCATTTAAGTTCCCCAACGCCCCACGCTCATTTTAGCCCCCAAATGTCCCACACTCACTTCAGTTCACCAAAGTCTCGCATTCACTTTAGTTCCCCAACGTCCTGCACTCATTTTAGTTCCTGAATGTCCCGCACTCATGTTAGTTGCCAAACACCCTGCGCTCATTTTAATTCTCCAACTCCCTGCATTGATTTTAGTTCCCAAACACCATACACTCATTTCAACTCCCCATACTCATTTTAGTTCCCCAACGCCCCACACTCATTTTAGTTCCTGAATGCCCCGCGCTAATTTAGTTCCCAAACACCCTGCGCTCATTTCAGTTCCCCAATGTCCCACACTCATTTTAGTTCCCCAACGTCCCGCACTAATTTAGTTCCCAAACACTCTGCACTCATTTTAGTTCCCCAAAGCCCCACACCTTTAGGTTCCCATGACTGTCAGGTCGGTGTATTATCAGGCTGATATCATGAATTTCTTCTCTGAAATGACGTCAAATTAACATCAACATAACAGTTCGTGACCATCGTCTGTTTTATCACCGTCCAGATCTTCATCTTGTTTATTTTCGTCTACATTTATTTTGTCAAAATCTATCATATATATCTTTTAAAAGGGACTGTTTGTAACTTTTTACACGCATAAATCTACCGGGTTGGTTTCCCATGCGCACTCGCGTATGCGCAGAGTCTCCGCTGTACTCTGCTCTGCTGCCTGCTTGCCTTCACTCACACACTGCGCGCGTTCTCGCTGTCTCGCTCCACCTCACGTTCATGTGCACTCACTCCACACTGCAGCAGAGTTAGTTTAGCTCTGAGAATATCTAGTGAATGTACAGTGGACGTTTGTTCAGAAATAACTGCTGCAGCTCCTCCAGACCAACAGAGGTTTCCCGTGTCTTGTGAAGTGACGGGTCTCTGCAGCGAGAAACGTTATCGTCTCTGACCGGGTGCCGGTGTCTCCCTCCTTCCTGCTTCAGCCCCTGAGGCTGAGGCAGGAAAAGCCAACACTAGGATCAGCATTGATTCATGGAGAGACCTTCGTCTGGTCAGCTAACATTACTGCCAAGCAGCTGACATATAGAGTGATATTGTGGTTTTAGCTGATGTGTGTCACCTCACTGTTTTGAGCGATGCTCGTTCATGTCTATTTAGAGTGAGCAAGCGAGAGCCCAACGCTGACTTTCATTGACTTAACGTCCACAGGTGTCGCTGTTAACAAGATATTTCTGATTCTTACAAACAGTCACTTTAAAAAATCATTTGAATAATGCAGCTGTTCTATGATTGATTACATTTTCATTCCCAATATACAGTATGCTGCGAACAAATGCATGGGGGGGTGGAGGGAGGGTTAATTGAAAATCAATAGATATTGCTGTTTGGGATTAGGGAACGTCTTTAACAAAAAACAAAAAAAATTAAAATTAATTCATTTTAAGGAAAAGGCCGATCAATGTTTCTTCTTAAAAGAACAGTACATTTAAAAATTAACAAGTTAAATAAAAATCTAACTCATATAAAGAATATCCGGAGAAGCATCTTTTAATTAATTTCTGTACATACACCAGCACCAACGTCCACTTCCTGTCCACCGAGAGGCTCCTGGACGAGCTGCTGATGATTATTAGTTTTAATAATACCGACACTTTTCTTCGGTGAGAGTAAAAACTCGTCAGAGTGAGACACAACTAATTATTTCCTTTTAACATCTTTACTTCCGTCCATAAAGTCCCATGATGCCTCTGTCCTCAGCCGTCTTCGTCCTCATCCTCGCCGTGGGATACGATGGTCTGCAGGTCCGGCGGCTCCTCCAGCGCCTCCTGCTGGATGTGTTGGATGGACACCATGCCGGTCAGCAGGGCATAGCTCAGCATGGCACCCAAAGCCACCAGCGCCGACAGCAGCTGCTTCCGACGCTTGTTGGGGACGTGATCAAAGTCTCCGCCTTCAGGCTGCGGCGGAGAGGACGTCTTCTGACTGGAGCTCTCTGAAAAACAACACGGAGGACGTCAGAGAGACAAGACCCTGAACGCACAAGATTCATTTAGGACCAAAACCTCCTAAAAACCATAAACTACCACCAAGAAAACATGAATCCAATAAATTCATCTCTTCACACAGTTTCCATTTTCTCTCCTTCAGACAAACAATGACACACTCTGTTTATATGATGTCACTCAGTGATGTCACATGGAAAAGAGCACGTGTTGATGTGAAGCCGAGCTGATGTGCAGCCAGGTGTTTGGTCTCACCTCGGCCGTCTCGGGGGAAGTAGAGCAGCAGGATGTTGCTGCAGAAGTTGCTCAGGTTGTCCAGAGATTTCAGGTGCTGCTGCAGTTTCCCGTTGGGCAGTTTGGACTTCAGGACGGGCGCCAAGTGACCGAACACGTAGGCGTCCAGAGACGAAGGCCTGCATAGCCAAAACCACAACAGGGTTAGTTTACACTGGAGATATTCTGATATAGGTTGTAGCAGCTTCACATATAGTCCAATAATATATATAACTAGTAGAAAAAAATCAATACATCTATGTGTCGCAATTTTGTTTTAGGGTTTTTAAATAGATTTTTTTATGTCAGAATCGATATATTTGCTTCATTTGAGTCTTTATTGTTGTAGTCTGAGTAACGTGATGTCATATCCGTTCCGTATCCGTTAACCAAAACAAACCGCAGCAAGCCGAAATGATAAAGTAGAAAACGGTGGAGGGTCTGCGTGGATACAACCTGCACCCTCACATGTTAAATCCAAAGTGGTAAACACTACACATCCAGTAAAGTATGGAAACACTTTGGGTTTCACACATTGCAGGAAAAGCAGAGCTAGACGTCATTGCTAAAGCTGCATGCTAACTCTGTCATGGACAGGAAACATTATTGTAGTAACATGCGGTCAAGCCGGCTGTCACTCATCTTCGTGGTCAAATGGGCCGACGTTACAACTGTAGAGCACCCATATACTGACATTTATGTTAAATGCATTCAAACGGCCCCGATGGAGCTGATCATGGATGTATAAAGAGAACGGAGCTGACGGGAGAGCTAGCGATGGACTTTGTAAGTTAGCGGAAGTAAACACGTGTGACTACGTCCGGTTTTTAAAATAAGGTGTAAATAAAGTGAACTGTATATACAAAATACATCTATGGAAATAAGATTGATTTGATTATATTCACCAGAAGTATAAAACATTACATGTCCCTTTATAAACTAAAAAGAAAATACCACTAATTAGTGAGGGAAATGTCTTTATTCTTTAATTTTTGGGTTACTGGAAAAAATGTAATAAATAATTCCAGACAATGACTGACATATTTGACTTCAGGACATCTCTGACTACATACATGCTGAAAGTCAAACATTTTTACTGGATTCATTTAGAGATTTTCTAAAGTAAAAGTCCTTATAAGTATATGATTCAACTTGTTAAAAAAGTTAACAAAAATCACAATAAATCGTAAAATCGAATCACAATACTTAAAAATCACAATACATTAGGAAACAGGAGAGAGGTGAATCGCCCCAGCCTTAATAACTAGGCCTGTGAGGGCAACTAACTTTATATTTATATAGACAATAATTATAGTTTTTACCAGATCCTCATGGATCAGGTCTGTTTGTTTGTTAACCAGATATCTCGTTGAGTGTTGAGTCTATCAGATGAGTGCTGGATGACTTTAGATTCAGGTAGAGATCACCTGACCTCCTTATCAGTACCAATCTGGATATACTTACGAGTCCCCGAAGAAGAACTTGTGTGAGCCGAGTCGCTGGGACAGCAGGTTCATACACTCTGCAGCATCACGGTACAACTGAAAAACACAACTACATGTTAGTGTTTGTCTTCAATATATATTATATTAATAATTAAAACTTCCTCCACTGAGGAGCCTGAAAGTCCCCCTACTAAGATTTAGTAGTTGTTGAATGGACCAGTTGGCTGTTTTTCCTTCAACTCCTCTAGTTTCCAGCTGGTTTCTGCTTGTTAAGGAGCAGCTGTCAGTAGAAACAATTGTAATTAAGTTTTTATGATTTTTACAGGAGCTCGAAGTGTCTAAAAACAAGTCGGCACAGACGGAAACATTTTTTCTTCCTTCCTGTAACGTTTTCATGCCGACAGGGACAACTTGTTCTTTAACCACCTTCTCGTGACCTCTGACCTGTTTCCACACGTCGTTCCATAACTGCAGTTTTCCAACAGAAAAAAATCCACTCAAGACATTTTTTCCTTTCCCTGTAAATTTTTTCCAAACCCTGAAAAAACATGTGAAAGGAGACCTCTGGACCAACTGGAAAAATGTTGATGATGTTACTGCAGACTCAGGCACCACGTTTCACTTCTGATTTCACATATTTCAGTTTCATTCATGTGTCTCGTGTCGTTTCGTAAATACAGAAGCTCACCTCCTTCTCCAGCTCCTCTCCGGACTCCAGGCTCTCGTCTCCTCGCAGCAGTCGCAGTTTTTCCAGCTGACTGCGCTGCATCCGGCCGGGCAGGAAGAAGTTCAGAGGGAACGGCATGTGCTCCGCGTACCAGCGTCGAGTCACGTCCACGTAGTTCTTCGGCTCAACCCAGAACGTGTAGATCTACGACAGACAGAATCATCCTCAACACGGGACCAGAACAGTTTCTGTTTGTGTTATGGCTGTCATTCGATTAATATATTTAATCCTGATTAATCGCACATTTCTTATCTGTTCAAAATGTACTTTAGAGGGAGATTTATCAAGTATTTAATACTCTTATCAACATGGGAGCGGAAAAATATGCTGCTTTATGCAAATGTATGTATATATTTATTATTGGAAATCAATTAACAACACAAAACAATGACAAATATTGTCCAGAAACCCTCAGAGGTACTGCATTTAGCATTAAAAATATGCTCAAATCATAACATGGCAAACTGCAGCCCAACAGGCAACAACAGCTGTCAGTGTGTCAGTGTGCTGACTTGACTATGACTTGCCCCAAACTGCATGTGATTATCATAAAGTGGGCATGTCTGTAAAGGGGAGACTTGTGGGTACTCATAAAACCCATTTTCATTCACATATCTGGAGGTCAGAGGTCAAGGGACCCCTTTGAAAATGGCCATGACAGTTTTTCCTCACCACAATTTTGTATAAGTTTGGAGCGTTATTTAACCTCCTTCATGACGAGCTAGCATGACATGGTTGGTACCAATGGATCCATTAGGTTTACTAGTTTCATATGATACCAGTATCTTCACTCTAGCTTTAAAACTGAGCCCGCTACAACTTTAGTCTCTGTCCATGTTTTATGGACCAAGATGTGTTTCTCACCAGAGCAGGTTTGAGTTTCTCCTCCAGCAGAGAAATGAAGGCCAGGCTGTCGGCTCCCTCCTTGGCCGATAGATCATAGTCTGCGTTGTATTTCTGAAAAACACAAGTCAGATTTTCTCAAACACACAAACTGGAGAACAAAGCAAACCTCAGATGTAGCAGCAGGTCAACACTACTTTTCTAAAAAGGTGAAATGCTCCTGAGCTGTTGGAGATACCGGTGGACATTGAAACCAGGACGGACTAGGAAATTTAGGCCCTGTTCACACCTGAGTGATCCGATCACTAGTGGACAGCTCTAAGTACGTCTGTTCACACCTGGCATTAGAATGCGTCTCCAGCAACCACTTGTGATCAGCTCGCTCTACTGTATATGCAAATAAACACATAGTAAACACATGGTGAATACAGCAGAGGTTGTGACGTAATATTACAGGAATGTCAGTAGTAATATCCTACATATTCATGAATTCAGGTACATTTTATAAACATTTTATCAACATCCAAATAAAAGGTTATTGTACCGGTGGTCCCCGGGACCTCCATGGCGCCGACACCACCGCCTTTGCCAGGCAACAACAGCGAACATAGCTTCAGAACTGGGTATGATGGTACGTGTCCACAGGGGCGTTTTTTATGGCGAGGGATCTCCTCGCTTCCCAGCATTGGACGCCTGACGGGCTGCCACTAGACACCTGATTGGACGAACGCTTTCCCTCGTGGGCTGCAGCTCCCAGCTTTCAAACCAGAATTGTGCCGCTACTCTACCGGAATGCATTGCACGGCTGCTTACATAGACAATGAATGGGAAGCGTGGAATGATCTGATCTCAATGCGTCTTGAGTGCATTCACACCTGTAGTTAGAGCTGTCCACTGGTGATCCGATCACTCAGGATGCAGGTTAATACCAGGTGTTAACAGGGCCTCAGTGTTACCGGACTAAAAGTGTAAAGTTTGTCCTGAGGGCGGTGCTAAAGGAAAGGTCACAAAGGTCACAGGGTTCATTCTCTGAAGAGCAAGAATGAAATCATAATGGAAACGTGGCTGTTAGTTTTTGGAATTTTTGATGTTAACGGTGATGCTAGAAAACCAAAGAAGAAGAAGAAGTGTGACTGGAGTGAATAACTGGGAGTTAAAGCGTGAAGCCAGCAGCAATTTTGCTCCTCTGAGCTTCTTCAGCAGCTCTCCTGTCGCTGTGGTTTCTGACTAACCTACCGCAGCGTGGAGGCACCTAGCATGCTGGGTAATGTGTTCCAGCTGCCTGGTAGAGATGGGAAAATACTGAGCAGCTGAAAGACTTATTCAGACGTCACACAGAGAGTCATCCCTCACACTTTGGTTCTTCTACAAACGCAGAACAGATTTCTGTGTGGAAAACATGAACTGACTGACAGAGAGAACCTGATCCTCCACAAACTTCTTCCATTTGATCCCATAAAGAAAATAAAGGCCAGACGTCAGTGATCAGTATCATCTGATATTATGAGTGTGTGATGATGACGGTCGGCTGCAGGGAGGCAGATTATAGGGGTGGGAAAAAAATCGATTCACCTATATATCATAATTTTTTTTACGATTTTTAAATAGATTTTTTTTTCAGAGTACACTGTAAATAAATCATATTATATATTATATATTGTCCTTCAGAGTTTCCAGCAGCGGAACTTTATGAGAACTACCCTCTCTGTAGGAATGTGTCTCTGGCTGCAGCTTCCTGTTGTTAAAGGACTTTTTCCAGTTGGCTGCAGAGCTCGCACGCACGCAAAAAATTTAAAGGACCGGTGTGTAACATTTTGGGGGATCTATAAGCAGCCCTGATGCATGCTGGGAAGTTACCTGTTTTCTGAGGTGGATGATGATGTCGGAGGTTCTGGACAGACTCTCTTTCTGATTGGTCCTCAGAGTAGGAAGTGATCCTGAGACAGAAGAAACAAACATCAGTTTCTTCTTCATGTGTTTCTGAGTGAAAGTGAACTGACAGTGAGTGTAGAGGAGGAGGTCTCACCGCTGGGACTCCTCCAGGGGTTGGACATCTTTCTGAGTTTAAGAGGAGCTCCTGCAAACTGAGCGTAGGCCTGCAGAGAGACACACAACATCATCAACTACACAACAGAACCCTGTTTCCTTCAGCATGTTACGCTGTGTTCACACCAAGAGCGAAGCGAATTTCCGCCTCGCTTTACTCACTCGAGTTGGACCGCTGGTATCGTTTGTGTTCATTCGCTCTAGACGCTAAGGAGAGGAGGAGCTTGTCTCCATAGATACAAACAACTTTTTTTTCCTCCATTTTCTCCAAATAAATAACCACTGTTGCTGCTTTGTACATGTTGGTGAAGTCACAGATATGTCAGATAACCAAACGCCGTTGTGTCTGGGTTCATAACATCACCCGGCGGCGAGCTGTATTCACATACAGTGTCATTGTACTGCCTCTATCTAGCAGCCACACATCACTACTGAGGTATGAACCCAAAATAAAACAGATTGTGCTGTGATTTAATATCAATAAACAGATCAAAATGATGCTGAAATAACTACATAATGATGCTGATTAGTAAAAAGTCTGAATTCATGCTTTGTCAGGTCTGTAACCAGGACGACAAGCAAACATCTTTTAAAATGCTTGTTTTCTGAATGGAGTTTGGATGGATCAGTGCCATGCACTGCTGCTCCATCAACACTCAACATAAAGTCATCTAGGAATAAATACGGCAGCGACGTTGTTGTTTCTTCCATAGACAGTCTGTGGTTGCTACACAGAGTTTGGTCCGGTCTGTACAGATTGTTCAAAATAAAAAAGTACTATAAGTACTATGAAGTCATTTATGTATTAAATACTGTGAGTGAGTGGGTAGTGGGAGAAAACACTGTTTTACAGTAAATGTTGGAATGACTCAGTTCTTCTGCAATTAAAAAATAATAAAAGCTTTATTTGGAGTCGAGAAACTCGTTCAACTTTAACAGCCAGCCGTGTGTGTGTGTGCGCGTGTGTGTGTGTGTGTGTGTGTGTGAGACTGTCTGTCTGTACAAAACATCATCACTTCATCATTTTATCCTGTTACACATTAGTGTGAAAGAGTCATAATTAGTAAGAATTATTGAGTTATGACCAGAAAACATGTTTTGTGAGGTCACAGTGACCTTTGACCTTTGACTTTAGACTTTAGTGGATGTCCCCACAATGTTGCATTATGGGAGAATACTGTTGGAACATGGATGCTGAATTAGTTTTCCAGGTTTGGGAGGTTTCCAGACCAGCAGCAGATTCCGGTTCTGGTTAGAACCCGGCCGGCGGTGTGATTCCCAGCAGGCAGCGACAGTTTTCCAACCGCTCCATCATTACCCAGAGTGCACTGCTGCCCTGCGCTCAGATCTCCGTCCAACACAAACATGTTTCAATCAGGTTTAATGACTCAGCGGAGCACGGCGGCCCTCAGAGTGTGACTGAGAAACTTCCTGTTTCCACAGACTAATTTCACTTCAGAATAAAAGCACACCACCTCAGACTGTCACTGAGAAACTTCCTGTTTCCACAGACTAATTTCACTTTAGAATAAAAGCACGCCACCAAATAAAAAAACTCTGATTGCTGAGAAACAACACTCAGCAATCAGAGTGACAACAGGACCAACAGCTGCAACATTCATTGTGTCTTTTATTTGATGTTTACAGCTGTTTTATTGCCTCTTGTCTGTAGTTAAATAACTTTAACTGCCTCCTGGTTCAGTCACATTCAGTCACTGTGATCACATCATCAATAAGTGTGCTTCAACTGAGGTATATTTCTATTGTGATGATTATTAATACTAATAAACACAGCTGTGTGTCATCAGGAGAAATTACTCTTATGTATTATAACATCATCAGACAGCAGAGGCCACATATTTAATGAGGGAGGAAGTTGTTTAAACTGTCATCTGGTAACTAAATAATCAATAATAATAATTAAAAAAAAAAAATCAGATGAGATGCATCAGGATCTCAGTGATGTGATTGATGGATGGACCCATCACAGCCGACCTTCACTTTTTACTCTTTCAGTACACAGACTTTATATAAAACAAAATGTTGAATTAAGATGGAGGGAAGCTCACTGACAGACAGACAGAAGTTAGTTTAAAGCTACTGTGGTGCCACCTGGTGGTCGTAGGAAGAATTGCATTACATATATACATATACTGTATACATGTATATGTCTTAGGGCTGGAAGATTCACCTATCTCCTGATTCGGTTCTATCACGATACTTGGGTGCCAATTTGATATGTATCATGATTTTCAAGTATTGCCATTCGATATTATGATTTATTGTGATTTTTGTTAACTTTTTTAACACTAGAACTACATGAAACTGATAATACTTGTGTACTTTTACTGCTGATAGTTTTAACTACATGAATGAAACTGATAATACTTGTGTACTTTCATCTTTAACTACATGAAGCTGATAATACTTGTGTACTTGTACTGCTGATACTTTAACTACATGAAGCTGATAATACTTGTGTACTTGTACTACTGATACTTTAACTATATGAAGCTGATAATACTTGTGTACTTGTACTACTGATACTTTAACTACATGAATGAAGCTGATAATACTTGTGTACTTGTACTACTGATACTTTAACTACATGAAGCTGATAATACTTGTATACTTGTACTACTGATACTTTAACTATATGAATGAAGCTGATAATACTTGTGTACTTGTACTACTGATACTTTAACTACATGAATGAAGCTGATAATACTTGTGTACTTGTACTACTGATACTTTAACTACATGAATGAAGCTGATAATACTTGTGTACTTGTACTGCTGATACTTTAACTACATGAATGAAGCTGATAATACTTGTGTACTTGTACTGCTGATACTTTAACTATATGAATGAAGCTGATAATACTTGTGTACTTGTACTACTGATACTTTAACTACATGAAGCTGATAATACTTGTGTACTTGTACTACTGATACTTTAACTACATGAATGAAGCTGATAATACTTGTGTACTTGTACTGCTGATACTTTAACTACTGAATGAAGCTGATAATACTTGTGTACTTGTACTGCTGATACTTTAACTACATGAATGAGGCTGATAATACTTGTGTACTTGTACTGCTGATGTAGTTGCATCTCCAGTTGCATGTTGATCATCAATCAATCGATGACGACGTGAATTTGACGTCTCAAACTGTCATAAATGATAAACGTAGATCAATAATGAGTTTAATCGATACGGAGACACACTGACTGATGACCCTGAAGTGACCGACCTCACTCAGTTGAGCCGTTAAAACGGTTTGTGTCGGTTAACCGTCAGTCTGACGTTCATTGAGCCGTTAGCATGGTAACGCTAGCAGCAGTTACCGGGTGATTTAACCGTGTTTCTGTGTGTGAATGAGACCGACCGACGGCCGGTGAACCGCCTAGGTTCGGTGTGACCGGAGACTCACCAGAACCACCAGACAGTCGGTGCTGACGGACGGTAGACCCCAGTCTCCTTCCCAGCAAAACAACTCGTCGGGCGCCGCCATCTTCAACCGGAACAGATGACCTTTCACACCGGAAGTGGAGCTCGACCCATTTACCACCAGAATAAAATACAGAGATTCCTCTACCAAAGTAAAAGTATGAGAAAAAAAAGTTTTAAAATACCACAAGTACGAGTCCTGCATCCAAAATAACACTTCCGTAAAATCAAAATGTAGTAAAAGTATTAGTAGGAATGTACACAAGTATTCTCAGCTTCATGTAGTTAAAGTATCAGTAGTAAAAGTACACAAGTATTATCAGCTTCATGTAGTTAAAGTATCAGCAGTAAAAGTACACAAGTATTCTCAGCTTCATGTAGTTAAAGTATCAGCAATAAAAGTACACAAGTATTCTCAGCTTCATGTAGTTAAAATATCAGAAATAAAAGTTAACAAGTATTATCAGCTTCATGTAGTTAAAGTATCAGTAGTAAAAGTACACAAGTATTATCAGCTTCATGTAGTTAAAATATCAGTAGTAAAAGTACACAAGTATTATCAGCTTCATGTAGTTAAAATATCAGAAATAAAAGTTAACAAGTATTATCAGCTTCATGTAGTTAAAGTGTCAGTAGTAAAAGTACACAAGTATGTTCAGCTTCATGTAGTTAAAGTATCAGAAATAAAAGTTAACAAGTATTATCAGCTTCATGTAGTTAAAGTATCAGTAGTAAAAGTACATAAGTTTGCTCAGCTTCACGTAGTTAAAGTACCAATAGTAAAAGTACATACGTATGTTCAGCTTCATGTAGTTAAAGTATCAGAAATAAAAGTACACAAGTATTATCAGCTTCATGTTAAAGTGAGAATCTTTTACTTCCTGTTTTCTGCAGCGTGAGACGTCTTTGCTGGATGTTTTCAGTCTTTCAAAACTCAGTTTCTCACTTTTTACAGTGAAGACATTTTTACTATGAGAGGAAAATAGAAGTGAAAAACAGATTGAAATAGATTCCAATGACTGATGTGTTTGTGTTTTAATAAAGCCCCAAAAAGTGTTTTTCAAATCTCATCTCTCAATGAAATTATTCTTTATTTACATACAAGACAAAACATTTACTTATATATAATTCAATAAATTACAAAAAAAGTATAATTAATTCAAAAGTAAAACAGCGAGGTAAAAAAAAATCATCATCATTACAAACAAAATACTACTTCACAGATAAAAAGTTGAAGGTAGTCGACTGTGTCCAACTACAAGCCCCAGAGAGCATCACTGTAAGAATCGTCCAATCAGAGAGCTTCAGACTTTCAGATCAGTTCAGCAGTTGTGTTGTAGAGTTTTTATTTTTTTAACAAAGTATTTTGTAATAATAGCAAGTCTGCAGGGAGTGTAGTACAATATAGACAGAGTTAGAAACAAAAATGAATATTGAATATTATATTTATATATGTATACACTTACTCCACAGGAACCTCCTGTGTTTCTTTGTTGTGTAATATTGATAATAAAAGGAATAAAGTTTACAGTATGAAAGATATTTACATCACCGGCTAGTTTCATAAAGACATTTTTGGGTCTTTAGTACAGCTTGCTAGATGTTCTGATTAGTTTAATTTAACATAATTAATGAACACCTTAAACTTCCTGCTGCTGTACTGTAACACACCTGCAGGCTGATAAAGCTGAACCTTCTCAAAGTTGCCTGACGTCTCGTCATCAGATGGTTTCTCTTCAGCCTCGGCTGACTACTGAGCTGTAGATGATGGCGCCCTCCGCCTCCTTCGCCTCCTCCGCTGGCCTACAAATAAATAAGTAAAAAATAGTAATAAATAAATAAGTGAATGAATGTATAAATAAATTAATAAATTAATAAATTAATTAATATGTAAATAAATAAGTAAATAAATGAATAAATGAATGAATGAATGAATAAATAAATAAATAAGCAAATAAATAAATAAATAAATAAATATATCTAAAGATAAATAAATATGTAAATAAGTAAGTAAATAAATAAATAAATACGTAAATAAATAAATGAATGAATGTATGAATAAATAAACAAATCCGTAAATAAGTAAATAAATACATAAATAAATGTATGAATAAATAAACAAGTAAATAAGTAAATTAGTAAATAAATAAGTATGTAAATAAATAAATCCGTAAATAAATAAATAAATGAATGAATGAATGTATGAATAAATAAATAAATAAATAGTTAAATAAATAAATAAGTAAATACATAGATGGATGAATGTATACATAAATAAATAAGTAAATAAGTAAACAAGTAAGTAAGTTAATAAGTAAATAGATAGATAAATAAATAAATAAATAAATTAATTAATTAATTAATACATAAATATTAATATAATAAATTGTGTTCTACAGTACCTGGCCTGGTTCTTGTGTTCTACACTACCTGGCCTGGTTCTTGTGTTCTACAGTACCTGGCCTGCTTCTTGTGTTCTACAGTACCTGGCCTGCTTCTTGTGTTTGAACTGGACCGAGGCGTAGCTGACGTCCTCCACAGCCCGGCTGGGTTCCTGTTGCTGCTGCTCAGCATGCAGAAGGACGTTACTATAGATGCTATCAGGAAGCTGGAGACCACAGACGAGAAAGAAATGAGGAAGGGAGGCGCTTCTCAAGTGTTATCTGTTTAAAGCTGTTAAATGTGTCTCTACAACAAGAAGGTGATGAAGAACTCATTAACCAGTAATATTACCAGTATTTAATATATTTAGTATATTTAATATACCAGTATTCCCCCATTCTTCAGCTTCAGCTGCCAGCCTGCAGATATCTTATTAAAAAACTGAACACATTTGGAATAAAAATACATTTTGGAAAAGAAAAAAGGTCAACATGTGTGTAACAACCTAAATGTGAACACATTATAATCTAGAAGAATCACTGATTGCCTGCTCAGGATGAGTTAGTAATGATGAACCAGCAGCAGTACACATGAGGCTGTTCACTAAACCATAAACCTCTTCCTCCATCCTCATCCTCCTCATTTGAACAAAGGACAATATGGGCAAAACAAGGGGTAAAAAAATAATTAATAATATATATAAATGATAATAGAAATAAAGATTGAATGCATTATGTCTGACAGTGAGCCGGTTCCTCCTGTCACTAACTCACCTTTTGTTCCTCCTCTCCTCCCATAGATGGCTGACCTTTATCTGCTGCTGCTGCTGCTGCTGCTGCTGCTCGCTTCCTGCAAATACAACAATAAAATACAACAATATGACCACAATAACACCAGCA
>CAKAOI010047548.1:0-19129 GCA_916701655.1 Sebastiscus albofasciatus
TGTTCCGACTAAACACAGACGAATGTTCAGACTACACACAGATTAATGTTCAGACTAAACACAGACTAATGTTCAAACTAAACACAGATTAATGTTCAGACTAAACACAGATTAATGTTCCGACTAAACACAGACGAATGTTCAGACTACACACAGACTAATGTTCAGACTAAACACAGATTAATGTTCAGACTAAACACATACTAATGTTCAGACTAAACACAGACTAATATTAAGACTAAACAAAGACTAATGTTCAGACTAAACACAGATTAATGTTCAGACTAAACACATACTAATGTTCAGACTAAACACAGACTAATATTAAGACTAAACAAAGACTAATGTTCAGACTAAACACAGAATAATGTTCCGACTAAACACAGAATAGTGTTCAGACTAAACACAGATTAATGTTCAGACTAAACACAGACTAATGTTCAGACTAAACACAGACTAATGTTCAGTCTAAACAAAGACTAATGTTCAGACTAAACACAGAATAATGTTCCGACTAAACACAGAATAATGTTCCGACTAAACACAGACTAATGTTCAGACTAAACAAAGATTAATGTTCAGACTAAACAAGATTAATGTTCAGACTAAACACAGACTAATGTTCAGACTAAACACAGATTAATGTTCAGACTAAACACATACTAATGTTCAAACTAAACACAGATTAATGTGAAGACTAAACACAGACTAACGTGAAGAGTAAACACAGACTAATGTGAAGACTAAACACAGACTAATGTTCAGACTAAACACAGACTAATGTGAAGACTAAACACAGACTACTGTTCAGACTAAACAAAGACTACTGTTCAGACTAAACAAAGACTAATGTGAAGACTAAACACAGACTAATGTGAAGACTAAACACAGACTAATGTGAAGACTAAACACAGACTAATGTGAAGACTAAACACAGACTAATGTGAAGACTAAACACAGACTAATGTGAAGACTAAACAGACTAATGTGAAGACTAAACACAGACTAATGTGAAGACTAAACAGACTAATGTTCAGACTAAACACAGACTAATGTGAAGACTAAACAGACTAATGTGAAGACTAAACACAGACTAATGTGAAGACTAAACACAGACTAATGTTCAGACTAAACAAAGACTAATGTGAAGACTAAACAGACTAATGTGAAGACTAAACAGACTAATGTGAAGACTAAACACAGATTAATGTTCAGACTAAACAGAGATTAATGTTCAGACTAAACACAGATTAATGTTCAGACTAAACACATAATAATGTTCAGACTAAACACAGACTAATGTGAAGACTAAACACAGACTAATGTGAAGACTAAACAGACTAATGTTCAGACTAAACAGACTAATGTTCAGACTAAACAGATTAATGTTCAAACTAAACAAAGACTAATGTGAAGACTAAACAAAGACTAATGTTCAGACTAAACAGATTAATGTTCAGACTAAACACAGACTAATGTTCAAACTAAACAAAGACTAATGTTCAGACTAAACAAAGACTAATGTTCAGACTAAACAGATTAATGTTCAGACTAAACACAGACTAATGTTCAGACTAAACAAAGACTAATGTTCAAACTAAACAAAGGCTAATGTTCAGACTAAACACAGAATAGTGTTCAGACTAAACACAGATTAATGTTCAGACTAAACACAGATTAATGTTCAAACTAAACACATAATAATGTTCAGACTAAACACAGACTAATGTGAAGACTAAACACAGAATAATGTTCAGACTAAACACAGAATAATGTTCAGACTAAACACAGACGAATGTTCAGACTACACACAGATTAATGTTCAGACTAAACACAGATTAATGTTCAGACTAAACACATAATAATGTTCAGACTAAACACAGACTTATGTTCAGACTAAACAAAGACTAATGTTCCGACTAAACACAGACTAATGTTCAGACTAAACACAGACTAATGTTCAGACTAAACAAAGACTAATGTTCAGACTAAACACAGATTAATGTTCAGACTAAACACAGATTAATGTTCAGACTAAACACAGACTAATGTTCAGACTAAACACAGACTACTGTTCAGACTAAACAAAGACTACTGTTCAGAATTAAACACAGACTAATGTTCAGACTAAACAGACTAATGTTCAGACTACACACAGATTAATGTGAAGACTAAACACAGACTAATGTTCAGACTAAGCACAGACTAATGTTCAGACTAAACAGACTAATGTTCAGACTAAACACAGATTAATGTGAAGACTAAACACAGACTAATGTTCAGACTAAACACAGACTAATGTGAAGACTAAACACAGACTAATGTGAAGACTAAACACAGACTAATGTGAAGACTAAACACAGACTAATGTGAAGACTAAACACAGACTAATGTGAAGACTAAACACAGACTACTGTTCAGACTAAACAAAGACTAATGTGAAGACTAAACACAGACTAATGTGAAGACTAAACACAGACTAATGTGAAGACTAAACACAGACTAATGTGAAGACTGCTCCTTGCTTGCTCTGGTTTGGTATTTTCTCTCGTCATCCTGAATATTTGTGTTTGACATTCAGCTGACAGAGGGCGTCTGAACCAGCGCCAGTAATCCTCTGCTGTCTGTCTGCTCATCCTCAAAATCCCAGATTAGAACAAAAACCACATTAGTGCTTAAATATATATATCTGCAAAAATGATTTCCATAAAAATCATTTGTAAGGATTTATTATGAGGGAGAGAGCAACTCACCCGAAAGGATCCAGATCTGCTCCTCCAGCAGCGAACGGGGGAACCACGGGGTCTCGCCTGGAAAGAGAAAGTTATTTCATTGATTATTCATTATCAAGCATAATCAATGCTGCTATTACGATTTGAAAAGTTGTAAATATTTGCTGCCTTGCTATATTTGATATCATTGCAAACTGAGTATCTTTGAGGTTGGGGATTGTTGGTTGGACAAAACAAGACATTTGAAAACGTCCCATTTTATTGACCACATGATTAATGAATCATTAATAATAATAATAATTGATATGGTTAGATTTGATTTGTCCTGACACTTGACCCAGAATCCAGACACGGATCACTAGAATTTAATTTATTACAACCCTAAACCTATAACTCAACATTATACATCACTATACTGTATATCCCATTCATAATTCTAGTTATCCATTTCATAATCCCAGTTATCCCATTCATAATCCCAGTAGGGACTACAATTCCTAATTAATGAATTAATTAATCAATCACACAGACGGTCTGATTTCTGATGGAAACATCTCTCCATTCTGTCCATTTCTCTGCTCTTCCTCCTCTTCCTGACACTCATCCCTCCTCCTCCTCCTATTCCCATTCATCTCTTCTCCACCTCCTCATCTCTCCTCTCCTCTTCCTCTTCTTTCTCCTCCTCCTCCTCCTCACACTCATCCGTCCCCCTCTCTCTCCTCTCCTCTTCCTCCTCCTCACTATCATCCCTCCTCCTCTCCCTCCTCTCCTCTTCCTTCTCCTCCTCCTCACACTCATCCCTCGTCATCTCTCTCCTCTCCCTCTTCCTCACTCCCATCTCTCCTCCCTGACTCAGTTTTTGTTTCCTCATCCATCTTTCTTTGTCTTTCTGCGTCTCTTTCACTCCTCTCTCCATCTTTCTGTCTCTCTTACTTTCTCTCTCTCAGATTTTGGTTTACTGCATCTGTCATTGTTGTGATCCCATCTTTATCTCCTCCCCTCCATCCATCCCTCCCTCCCTCCCTCCCTCCCTCTGGAGACGAGGAAGCGACAGCAGTGAGGTCGATAAAGTGCTGACATCACCTTGCATCTCATCTGATCGGGTCACGGCTAAAAGGACGGGGGGGAGGTGGAAGAGGAGGAGGAGGAAGAGGAGGGGAGAGATTGAATCTACACACACACACAAGCTGCCCTCATTTACTCTGCAGTCGACCAACAGCTCCTCCGTCTAGACTCTGTGTGTGTGTGTGTGTGTGTGTGTGTGTGTGTGTGTGTGTGTGTGTGTGTGTGTGTGTGTGTGTGTGTGTCTGTCTACTGAACTAATGATTCCTTTCATGGTCATTTTCTTGATTAATCTTTCATCAGCTGCTATATAAAATGCCCATCACAACCTCCTAAAGGTGAAATCTGTAGTTTGTTTTGAGTGTGAGAGTCCAGAACACAAAGATATCCAGTACAGACGACTATGAGACTGTCCAATAACCATTCAAATACCAACATCAACAAAACATCCATCTCAACAATTTGATAATCAATTCATTGTTTTTCAAGAAAAATGTCAACCATTATCTGGTCCCAGTTTCTCAAATGTGAGGATCTACCGCTACAACGTGTAACACTAGGTCAGAAGTCGACACTTTTCAGACATTTGATAGATTTATTTATACTTATAGGCTAGATTTATTATGATTTATTATGATTTAATACACACAGAAGGTGGAAAGGCTTTAAAGAAAATCTAGCCCGTGACGGGACACTTTGACCAATCACAGGTCATTTCATTGAGACAGCGTTCCTATTGGCTGTGCTCTGGTCATGTGATCGGAACTTGACGTTCCTTCACCAGATTTCACAATGGCGGCGGCGTCACAAACTTTCTCATTTTACAACTAAACCGTGCACTACAAGATGAAAGTACAGACTTTACGTGCTGCTTGGTGGAGGTCAAGGGACCCCTTTGAAAATGGCCATCACCATTCCATTCCGGAATGTTAATTTCAGATTTTAGAACATGTTACATTACAATTCCGGATTGAGTTCAGACTTTAGAATGTTTAGAATGACCTCTGTAACGTGGAAATGCAGCAGCGCAATAATTAGCTATTTTGGTGCAAGTGAGCCTGAAAACACCTTAATCCAGACGTGCTTTACTTCCTTATTTTTTTGTTTTTTTATTTGTATTTGTGGTTAAAATGCAAATGAGAAAACTGCAAACACGCTGTTCTAAAATTGGACAACACTGATGTAATTAAATATGAGTATATTTTGGGCTATTGTTGCTTTTAGAAGATATTTTAGCAGAAAGGTACATATAAGAATAGTGTGTACGTAAAGGTGAGTTTAGGGGGAGACAGACAGACCAATGTGGCGGCGGTCCCTGGCGAGGCTGTCTGTTGGGGATGCGGAGGGGGTCGCTGTCCTCTCTTCTTCGTCTCTGCTCCTCCTCCTCCTCCTCCTCCTCCCTCCGACTCTTCCTCTGTCCTGTGGGTCTGTCCTGGGACGGCAGCAGTTGAGTCCTCACCTTCTCTGACAAACTGTCTGTATCCTTGAACACACTGAAGAGAACAGCTTGCTTTTAACTTCATTCATCAAAATAAAGTGTCGTGTGTACAGTCGGATCTGCTGTCCTGTGTTTCCTGATAGGTGATGATGGAGCATCCTGTTGTGGAAAACATTAAACTAAAAGCACTCTGTCAGGAAAAACAGGGTATAACCAACAGGCATCAACTAGTTTCCTACATACTAGCAAGCATCATAATCAAAATTCCACAAGACAAACCTGATCACAACGTACATGGGTCACAAACACACACCAGATTTTCTGATGCGTTACTGGATAACTAGGTCTAATTAAAATGGATGATTTTATTTAAATGTCTGGTTGCTAGGGATGGGACAAAAAATCCATTCACCTATGTATCGCGTTTTTTTTATGATTTCTAAATAGATGTTTTCACGCCAGAATTTAGATATTTGCTTAATTTGAGTCTATGTGGAGGTAGAAGGAAGTTACCGCTTTTACTGTTGTAGTCTGAGTAACGTGACGTCATATCTGTTCCGTATCCGTCAACCAAAACAAACCTCAGAGAGTCTAAACCATTGGAGGGTCAGCGTGGATACGACCTGCACCCTCCCATGTTAAATCCAGCGTGGTAAACACTACACATCCAGTAAAGGATGGAAACACTTTGGGTTTCACACATTGATAGGGAAAGCAGAGCTAGACAGAGCAGAGCTAAAGCTGCATGCTAACTCTGTCACGGACAGGAAACGTTATCGTATCGCGGTAACGTGCAGTCGAGCCAGCCGTCGCTCTCGTCTCCGTGGTCAAATGGGCCGACGCTACGACTGTAGAGCACCCAGATACTGACATTTCTGTTCTCTGCATTCAAACGGCCCCGATGGCGCTGACCATGGATGGATAAAGAGAACGGAGCTGACGGGAGAGCTAGAGACCACCTTGGAGAAGTTAGAGGAAGTAGACACGTGGGACTACGTCTGCTTTTCAAAATAAGGTGCTAACAAAGGGAACTGTATATATAAACTACATCTATGGAAATAAGATTGATGGATTATATTCACCAGAAGTATAAAACACTACATGTCCCTTATAAATTAAAAAGAAAATCCCACTAATCTGTGAGGGAAATGTCTTTATTCTTTGATTTTTGGGTTGCTGGATAACAAATGTAATAAATAATTCCTGACAATGACTGATATATTGACTTCAGGACATCTCTGACTACATACATGCTGAAAATCAAACATTTTTACTGGATTCATTTAGAGGTTTTCCAAAGTAAAAGTCCCTAGAAGTGTATGATTCAACTTGTTCCCATGGTCTGGTGGTAAACAAGTTAACAACAATCACAATATCGAATCACAATACTTAATTGAATCAGCACCCTAGTATGGTGATAGAATTGAATCAGGAGATAGGTGTATCGTCCCAGTCCTAGTTGTTGCCAGGTCCCAACTCTTCATCACCAGCGAACCAACAGCCAATAAAATGAGTCCCTGAACCATTATGAAAAAACACACACACCAACCTGTCAAACGTGTGCAGCTGGTCAGCATCCACGTGGTCGCTGATGTTCACCGTCAAGTCTGAGACCTGTTGTGTGCCGGAATTCTTCACACACAAACACATACAGACAGACACACAACCACAGAGACACACCAGCAAAGGATCAATACCTGCTATACATCTGATCCCAACATATCAGGCTGATGCATGGACGGATTATGAGACATGGAGCCCTGGGCTCTGATATGAAAAATCCATTTATAGTAGCACGACGACTAGTTGGAAAGAGACACTAAATGTGGCTGCATCTTTGTGTAGTTGTTTTGTGTCTCTGTGGTAGTTTTGTGCCTCTTTGTAGTTGTTTTGCACATCATTATGTAGTCGTTGTGTATTATTGTGGTAGTTTTCATCTCATTCTATAGTCGTCTCTTTGTAGTCGTCCCTTTGTAGTCACCTCTTTGTAGTAGTTTGTATCTTTGTGTAGTAGTTTTGCGTGTCTTTCTATCGTCGTTTGACTGACTGTCCCAGACGTAGGCCTGTCACAATAACTACTTTTGTTGGACGATATATTGTCCCAGAAATAATTGTGATAAACGATATTATTGTCATTTTAAGACCATTTTATGTCACTGATATACAGATAATATAATAATCAAAGTACACCCTTTCAAAGAGCGATGCTTGAACTGAACTTTGAATTCTTAAAGATAATCAGACGTTGGAATTGGAATGTAAATAAATGTTAAAATATTCTAAATAAATAAAACATAAATGAAATAAAACCACAGAACCATAACAAGAAATAAAATAGAAAATAGATATTCTGACATCATGTTCATAAAATGTTGGTGACATTCTGATGTAAACAAACATGTAAACACAACGGGCAATATGAAGGTCAGAGGTTATGTCCATATCAGAGGAATACCGATAGTGGATTTTTAAAGGCCGATATAATAACGATAGTTTGGAGCAGGAGAAAAGCCGATCTTCTTTACGTCTGCAGCAGTCTATCGGCTAATTACTATACATACGCCGTTTTTATGAAACCGTTTTTTGTCACTCTGAATTGAATCATTAGTAAGGGAACATCCTGAAGGGTGATTTGGTGGATTACATCGTGGGAATATGTTCTATTTATGGAAGCTTGTTGTCTGCCTGCAGGGTCTCCTCCAACATCAACCAATCAGCATCAATCTAAAACATTTCCCCATCCGTTAGTCGGCCGTTCCTACCATCAGGTTGAAGATCAGCGTGGAGTCGACAGCGATGGCTTTGAGCAGCAGCTGGGTGTCCCTGTCTTTGTCTTTATATCTCAGACTGTACAGCTCCTTGTTGCTGCTCCAGTCAGCCGGCAGCAGCTCAGACTTCTTATCACTGCTGCGGGGCTGCAGGTGGGCGAGGACAGAGAAATAGAGTGGTTAGACTCCAGTAGTCAGTGGTGGCGCATTTACTCAAGTACTGTACTTAGGTACTAATTTGAGGTACTTGTACTTTTTATACAAAGTACAAAGAGTTTTTTCTATTTTCTGCTACTCTCTACTTCTCCTCCACTACATCTCAGAGGTACATATTCTACTTTTTACTCCACTACATTTATCTGACAGCTTAAGTTACTTCCTGTCCAGGGGAAACCAGGTATCTCCAGGTGTGTTGGTGTTGAATGTTTGTGATAAACTGAAGGATGAAGTATTCCTTTATGTGTTGAGAAAATCCTCCTTCTGGAGCTAAATAAACTCTTTAACCCCCTGAGACCTGTGGTATCGCGGGCAATCCCGACTGACTTTACTGTCTTTCAGAGGATTTAGTAGGGTCAGTTTTAGTGCTAGAGTGAAGATACAGCGCACACATATCATCTGAAACTAGAAACTCCACGGAATCCATTGTTACCAACCATGTCATGCTACCATTGGAAACCATTGCACCATCCATACTAGTGGAAATAATGGTTACATTTAGCACCAAATCAGTGGAACAAATGGTATCAACCTAAAAATTACTGCAACAACTTATGAGACATAATAGAGCATGAGGGTGGACATCATATACTTCTATCATAATGTTCTAAATCCTTATACACTATTCATTTTAAATAATCTATTTATTTATTCATGTTTATTTCTGATTAATGACTAGAACAACTTGACACACAGTGCTGAGCAGCATCTCAAACTAATCTTCAGCTTTCAGATGATGTACACCACTTCTATGTGACATCTACTGTTGACCTGCTATCTCCCCCCAAAGACCCCCTGGACCTCCCTAAAGACCACCTGGACCCCCCTAAAGACCCCCTGGACCTCCTGTACCCCCTTAAAAAAAGATTAAAACAGGTCTATTGTAGGTCTCAGAGGATTAAAAAGCCTCTTGGATCAGCTGGAAAATGCATCGTCACAAAGCTGAAAACATTAGAGATACGTGGTTCTCACAGGACATCATGATCTGATAGACCATGATGCATTGCTGCAGATTAAACTAACCAACAGGATATAAGGAGTTAAAATGATGATCTGATAGACCATGATGCATTGCTGCAAATTAAACTAGCCAACAGGATATAAGGAGTTAAAATATAACACACACATTAATGCAGCAGTAATATTAATACAGAAACATGAGATAGATAATAGGAAAACACTGACAGGCAACATTTTACTGCTCTATCTGTCAGTACATTTCACTGATAGTACCTGTAGTGTAGTATTTTCACAGTGTGGTATTAATACTTGTACTGAAGTAAAGGATGTGAATACTTCTCCCACCACTGCTAGTAGTAGTAGTAGTAGTAGTAATAGTAGTAACAGTAGTAGCAGTAGTAGTAGTAGTAGTAGTAGTAGTAGTAGTAGTAGTTGGTGTAGTATTAGTAGTAGTAGTAGTAGCAGCAGTAGTATAAGCAGTAGTAGTAGTTGGTGTAGTGGTAGTTTGTGTAGTAATAGTAGTAGTAGTAGTAGCAGTAGTAGTTGGTGTAGTAGTAGCAGTAGTAGTTGGTGCAGTAGTAGTTGGTGTAGTAGTAGTAGTAGTAGTAGTAGTAGCAGTAGTAGTTAGTGTAGTAGTAGTTGGTGTAGTAGTAGTTAGTGTAGTAGTTGGTGTAGTATTAGTAGTAGTAGTAGTAGCAGTAGTATTTGGTGTAGTAGTAGTAGGTGTAGTAGTAGTAGTAGTAGGTGTAACAGTGTTTCAATGTGACTGGCCCCCAGTGGCACAACAGCAGGTTAGCTAGCTAATGACATGACACTTTTTAGAGCTCGTCTTAATAAGATCTAGATTTTAACACAACTGCTGCTTGATTCTATATCAAACACGAAAGCTCTTTAAAACAAAGCTAGAAGTCTGTTTGCTAAAATATTACAGTTGGCTAAAAGACGTCAGTAAAGCTAAATGATGAAGCTAATGCTAACAGCAACAGTGGAGATCTCCACTGTGTAGCCGGGCCAGTTAGCGAGCACAGAACTCCATTGAACAACTGACAGTTTAATGTCTTCTTGTGAAGCAGAGGTCAATCACCGAGGTCAAAACACACCAAACATATTAACCTGAACAGTTTAAGAGCCATTCTTCAATTCGGCGCATACATGATTCACAAAGCAGCAAATATTTCGATTATAATCTAGTTCTCTTATGAGCCTCTACTGATGAATGTATCCTATAGCGAGCCATGGAGACCGGCAGTCAGAGTCGTTAGGATTTATTCACAGTCATGTTTAATGGTCATATTTCTCCAACAGTAATATCAGCTGCGACGTTGCCTAGCGATCATCTCGTTAAACAGCTCTGGTTGTGATCCAGAGAGAGTCTGGTGTGTGGTTGTCTCTACAGACAGCGTTAGTTGCATTAACGTTAACACAACGTTACGTTATGTAGTTTAGATCATGTTGTATTAGCGTTAACACAACGTTATATAGTTTAGATCATGTTGTATTAGCGTTAACACAACGTTATGTAGTGTAGATGATGTTCGCTGGTCTCACTGACCTCGTCTCCGGACCCGATGCACCTGTATCCGCTCTTGATCATCTCCCAGTGGATGAAGAGCACCACGGCGTCCTGAGGACAGGTAACGCTGCCGCCGACACACGAGTACAACACCTCTAGACCCGCCATGTTGCTGCTTTAATGTCACAACTAGAACAACTAGAACAACATCAGCTCAGGTTCAAGTGGAGAAATGAAAACGAAAGTCTTGCCCGGAACTTAACGGCGTCACGTTCACAGCAACTACAAGTACTTCCTGTCTGACCTTTCAACGTAAAAGCACCAGGGAAAATTGAAATCGACCAACAACTTTCATGCAAATGAAACATGTTAAAGCTTCAAAAACACTGACCCCTAAAACATGAAATATAAACACTACGAACCAAATAAATGTGAAAAACACTAATGTAGTTCGATCTGACTTTTGATCACAGTAATATTATTAATTAATATTATTTTTAAATTCAGTTTCAGGTACTTCCGTACAGCTGTTTATTCAACTTCGTATAGCAGTAATAATAAAATAATAATAACAACAGCAGCAATAATGATAATATTGAGAACAGAAGTTTAACTTTACCTTAGAAAAAGTTGGTTGACCAATAAATCTTAAGGAAACTTTTTCCGCAGCTTTCAATCACATCTCAGGTGAACTTAAAGCCTTAAATTGGGATTTTTCAGATAGATAGATAGATATAGATAGATAAGCAGCGATAATGAGTTAAAAGTAAAAAAGTAGGCCTATGCCATTTAAACGTGTGCATCCATACAATGTGCAAGTTGCTACTCGGTATGTAAAATGGATGTAATTATGAGTCGTAAGATCAAAATATATTTTATTATTATTATAAATTCAGTCAAATATCAGTTAATGTAGTAGAAGTAGTTGTAGTAGTACCAGATGTGTTTAGTTATTCTTTTTATGCCAGTCCAGCGAGGTTTCATGATGACACTGACATTATTTAATTTTTGTAAATAAAAATGTAATAAAGTTTTTTCTTTTTTTAAACAGTCAGAAATTTTTGGCAGCTAATTATTTTGGAAACTTTTATTTAAACAGTTTGCTGTGTGCTATACATCTCTAAACTTGACATTACTTTGACCCCTAAATGTGTCAGTTGTTGAAAATAAACTAAATCATTTTTTTAATCTGAGTGAATTTTATTTTAATAAAATTAAAGTATGCATCGCGGAAAACCTGTGGTGTAGGGTTTAATGTATCTAACTTTACAGATATTTGCTTCCGGTCCATTGTATTTTGATCCGACGCAGAAAGAGTCCCGGGGTGAAAACATGCTCAAGATTTATCGTTCCGCTTTGTAAAACCGTATTCCCTGCTGTATGTGGCTCACTGGTAAACATACAATTACTGTTTCTATCAACTGACTGCAAATTTAGAGCGAGTCATCTACTAACAACAAACAATTAGAAATGAATAATTAGTGTTAATAGGAAACTCTAAAAACAGAAGAAAAGACCAAACAGTATAACAGTATAATAATAATAATAATAATATTAAAAATGATAATAAATAATAATAATAATAATATAATTATTATTTATAATTCTTATTATTATTACTATATACACAAAACCAAGGTCGAGGCTATCCAAGAATAAAATGATTATTAATTTAATTTGAATTTTAAAACATAATGATAATGACAAATTAAATACTACTACTACTACTACAACTAATAATAATAATAATAATAGTAATAATTATAATAATTATAATAATAAACCACCTACTGCTAATCATACATTTATTATTTATATATTTCCGTTCGGAGTTCCGTTCAGTTTCCTTTGCAGCAAAGAAGACTTCATTTCCCATCGTGCACCTCGCGGGGCGGTGGACTTCCTTCCTTCCTTGTCAACATGGCGGCTCCTTTGACACTACTTCTGATAGTAGCCGTGACGGTCCGTGCTGCTCTGTACAGGTCCAGTCTAGCGGAGCTGATCTCGGAGAGAGTGGAGGTGGTGTCACCGCTGACCGCCTGGAAGAGAGGTAAGCGGGGTGCAGCGGCTCTCTGGGGGGTCACTCTGTCGCTGAGGCGCCGCTCCGTGTCCTCCTCTGCTCGGTGTGGTACCCGGTCACTGAGTCAATCGGTAACCGGTTTAACCACAGAGAACCTCAATTTAGCGATTACATCTAGAAACCCCTCTTACGGTTTATTGAGGAGAATATAACAGCTTTGTTGTGATTTATGTAGTTTAAGATTTAAATGAGTTCTGACTCGTATTTCCGTGTTTTTTCTAATGGAGGTTCTTCATTATGATCTCTGGGTCAGAGATGATGATGATGATGATGATGATGCAGCAACCAGCCAGAGAGAGAGGGAGAGTCTTTACCAGAGTCTTTACCAGAGTCTTCACTATAGTCTTCACCGGAGTCTTTACTGGAGTCTTTACCGGAGTCTTTACCGGAGTCTTCACTATAGTCTTCACTATAGTCTTCACTATAGTCTTCACCGGAGTCTTTACCGGAGTCTTTACCGGAGTCTTCACTATAGTCTTCACCGGAGTCTTTACTGGAGTCTTTACCGGAGTCTTTACCGGAGTCTTCACTATAGTCTTCACTATAGTCTTCACTATAGTCTTCACCGGAGTCTTTACTGGAGTCTTTACCGGAGTCTTTACCAGAGTCTTCACTATAGTCTTCACTATAGTCTTCACTATAGTCTTTACCAGAGTCTTCACCACAGTCTTCACCACAGTCTTCACCAGAGACTTTACCAGAGACTTTACCGGAGTCTTCACCGGAGTCTTTACCAGAGTCTTCACTATAGTCTTCACCAAAGTCTTTACCGGAGTCCTTACCGTAGTCTTCACCGCAGTCTTTACCGGAGTCTTCACTATAGTCTTCACTATAGTCTTTACCGGAGTCTTTACCGGAGTCTTCACCGGAGTCTTCACCGGAGTCTTCATTATAGTCTTCACCGTAGTCTTCACCGCAGTCTTTACCGGAGTCTTTACCGGAGTCTTCACTATAGTCTTCACTATAGTCTTCACTATAGTCTTTACCAGTCTTTACCACAGTCTTTACCGGAGTCTTCACTATAGTCTTCACTATAGTCTTCACTATAGTCTTCACCAGAGTCTTCACCGGAGTCTTCACCGGAGTCTTCACCGGAGTCTTCACTATAGTCTTTACCGGAGTCTTCACTATAGTCTTTACCGGAGTCTTTACCGGAGTCTTTACCGGAGTCTTCACCGGAGTCTTTACCAGAGTCTTCGACGGAGTCTTTACCGGAGTCTTCACCATGGTCTTCACCATGGTCTTCACCATGGTCTTCACCGGAGTCTTCACCGGAGTCTTCACCAGAGTCTTTACCGGAGTCTTTACCGGAGGCTTTACCAGAGTCTTTACCAGAGTCTTTACCGGCTAACATGATGGGTGGAAAGTAACTGAATACCTTACTCAAGTACTAGTTTAAAGTACTTCTACTTCACCCGAGCGCTTACTGTCCCACTATTACTACAGTTTAATTTAAACTATTGTACTTTTACTGTGCTTGACTTGTCCTACAGCTGTCAGTAGAGAGCAGTTTTCAATAAGATCTTCAGTAATGTCACTCAGACCCGAAATACCACAGTATTGAAATACTCCATTACAAGTAAAAGTCTTTTCTCCACTTCTGTCTATTTTTTATTGTCACACATTGAGTACACAATAAAATGAATAGAAATAGAAAAGATAGAAATTGAAATGGATCCCCATCATATTTCAATTTAAAATCCTGTCGTATCAATGGAACAAGAAACGTTAGAACAAATCAAACACAAACATGAGAAAATAAGTGAAATCATTTGAAAGGGTTGACGATTAAATCGTGCAATGAAATACATAATGATAATGATGATATTGATCTAATAATAATGATATTGATCTAATAATAATGATGATATTGATCTAATAATGATGATATTGATCTAATAATGATGATATTGATCTAATAATAATGATGATATTGATCTAATAATAATGATATTGATCTAATAATAATGATGATATTGATCTAATAATGATGATATTGATCTAATAATAATGATGATATTGATCTAATAATAATGATGATATTGATCTAATAATAATGATGATATTGATCTAATAATAATGATATTGATCTAATAATGATGATATTGATCTAATAATGATGATATTGATCTAATAATAATGATATTGATCTAATAATAATGATATTGATCTAATAATAATGATGATACTGATTTAATAATGATGATATTGATCTAATAATAATGATGATATTGATCTAATAATAATGATGATATTGATCTAATAATGATGATATTGATCTAATAATAATGATGATATTGATCTAATAATAATGATGATATTGATCTAATAATAATGATGATATTGATCTAATAATAATGATATTGATCTAATAATGATGATATTGATCTAATAATGATGATATTGATCTAATAATAATGATATTGATCTAATAATAATGATATTGATCTAATAATAATGATGATACTGATTTAATAATGATGATATTGATCTAATAATAATGATGATATTGATCTAATAATAATGATGATATTGATCTAATAATGATGATATTGATCTAATAATAATGATGATATTGATCTAATAATAATGATGATATTGAGCTAATATTGATGATGCTCAGATGAACAGAAGCTGGAGTCACCACACGTTTCTCTCTGATAGTCGTAGTGATGCATGGACACAAGCTCAGTCGGTGTATGAAGGCATCACAACAAACACAATGAACTGCAGCATAAATGTCAACATCAAGGTTTTCTACTGAAACACTGAGGAAATACTTGATAAACCTCTCAGACGTCTGTCATTAAACTATTAAACATTAAATGGCTCCAATACAGAGGCAGACTTTTAGCTTCTATAAGGTGCAAATGTTTCAATTCTGTAATGAAATATTGATTAATTTAACAAAATCTGAAACTTTCTTTTGGCCTTTTCAGCTGTGGTGCCTCACCCTGAAGTGAGGGCTGCTCACACACACACACACACACACACACACACACACACACACACACACACACACACACACACACACACACACACACACACACACACCACCACCACCCCTCATGAATTGTTCATTAGGCTGCTGTGACAGGAAGTTGCATTATTGTAGACGTTCATCCAATCGACTTCAGCCTCGGTGGGTGTTTTTCTGAGGACCACAGGAAGTGCAGCGATGAGATCTACGGAATGTATTTATCAGTAGTGTGTTATGTACACACTGTGTAGTGTATTGATAGGGGACCCCTATTAACCGTTACACCGCTGAACGGCATGCTGGGTACAGCTCATGCTCCATCAATGTGCATGTGAGATCACCGACTCAATCAGCAGCATCACCGACCCAATCAGCAGCATCACCGACCCAATCAGCAGCATCACCGACCCAATCAGCAGCATCACCGACCCAGTCAGCCCGTTCTGAACGGACACGGTGACGACGACCAACGCTGCATAATGAACCTGCTGTTTTCTTTGTTTGTTTGCAGTTGTTGAAGGTTTGGCTCTGCTGGATTTGGGAGTCTCACCGTACTCTGGAGATGTTTTCCATGAGGTGAGAGATGCACACACACACACACACCTCCATGTTTAGAAAAAATTCAAAACAAAAAAAGAAAACAAAATCCATCAGTATTTCACAATCAGAATCACATTTATTACCTGGTAGGTTTTCACATTTTTGGTGCGTAACAATAAACACGGGAAGAGAAAATAAGAATAATGAAAACAATTACTGCAAAAGTCAAGAATCAGAAATGGAAAAAAGAAAAAATTTACAGTAAAAAATCTGTAAAATATAACTGCATTAAAAATGAAAAGAGCTGAACAGTGTTTGAAACGAAGAGGATGGAATATGCAAAATCTTGTATCATGTTTTTCTTCTAGAATGAGGCAGTAAATCAGAGAGATTCATGTATTAAAGATGCAAATACAACATTATTCTATTTTCTCTATCAAGGAAACTAAACCAGCTTTTAAGTAGCAGAGGTTTACATGGCAGTTTTATTTGTTGGTATGCTAACATTCTGCACAAACATGCATGTTTCCAATAGACAAACCTGTATGTAGTAGTAGTAGTTATTGGAAAATATTGGAAAGACGATTTTTGCTTTAAAGAGAGACATCCCATCAGAGGTCAATAGGACAATATCAATCAGTAGAAATGATGTAAAAACATGAATTTGACCAGATGGTGCCTCATAAACACACCGATGTCTAGATAAATGTGTCTTATTATCACAACTGTGTGTTTGATCTTTTCTCCTCAGACTCCTCTCATCATCTACCTCTTCCACTTCTTGGTGGACTACGCAGAGATAACATTTATGGTGAGTAGGAACATGCTCATATTTTTAATATTTCCAGCACAATAAACATTTCTGTTTTGAGTCGGAATAAAACGCTATTAAAAACAGACTGAGATGCTGATTCTTCAGACTTGCATCATATTAAATATACGGGAGGATTTGGGAAATCTCAGCAGTCAATACTTTAATTGAAACCGCTCCTTCTGTGATAAGACGTGTCTGCCTCCAGTGATTTGAAACTAAAGTATATGGTTATTTATTTATTTAGTTCTAGTTCAGAAGCTCAGCTGCTCAATCTGTCTTTCTGTCTCGTTAGTTGGCAGATGTGATCACTGCTGTGGCTCTCTACATGACCGTCAACGACTACAACAAACAAGTGGTAAGAGAACAGTGATGTGTCTTCAGATATACAGAGAAAATGAGTTCAAAAAAGAAATGTACTTTAAAGGGAAATTCCAGTATTTTCAACCTCATACACCAAGTTGGCAAAAACTGCTTTATTGTCTTGAGTGGTATCAAAGAAAAGAAGTACCATGATATTGATATGGACATCAACTACATCATCTGTCTACTATCTAACAAGAACTATATTCTGGTTTCACTGCTACATGGCCAAGTTCTAATCAATAAATGATCTTTTCTACAGATAAGACATAAAGACATAAAGTTTGACCTGTTTGATGCTGTTACAGTTCAGAAAGCAGAAATATGCCCTGGAGGCCGACCGCTACCCCCTCGACTGTCTGGAGCTCATCAGGAGCCCCAAAGAAATGTACTACATCCCCCTGAAAGTAGCCATGTTGTAAGTAACACACACACACACACACCTCCCACGGTGGGATCACGGTGGGATCACGGTGGGATCACGGTGGGATCACGGTGGGTCCACGGTGGGATCACAGTGGGTCCACAGTGTTCTTATTGAATGTAAATATTGGTTCATGGTGGTGAAGGAAATACCTCCACATCTTACCAGACCAGTAGTCACGTGGTTCTGTCATCACACTGTTTCCTCTTTCACAGTTACCTGTTGAACCCGTTCACCATCCTGTCCTGCGTCGCCAAGTCAACCTGTGGCCTGAACAACGCCGTCATCAGCCTCTTCATCCTCTCTACAATAAAAGGTACAGTTTGTGAAGGATCAGGAGCTATCAGTGCCCTCATACAGTCTGCACATCAGCTGATCTGAATAACCTCCAATCAGCTCAGGGCAGCTGGGACATTCAGATAAATGACAGCAAGTACCAAAGAGTGACGGACTGCTGCAAACATATTAACAATAATAAATATTATTTCAAGGCTTTGTTTAGTGCTCAATTCTGATTGGTCAATCACGGCGTTCTACGGTCTGTTACCGTTACGTATGCTATGTATAGCAGACCGTTGCTACGTATAACAGACCGTTGCCACGTATAACAGACCGTTGCTAGGTTTAACAGACCATTGCCACGTATAACAGACCGTTGCCACGTATAACAGACCGTTGCTACGTATAACAGACCGTTGCTAGGTTTAACAGACCATTGCTAGGTATAACAGACCGTTGCCACGTATAACAGACCGTTGCTAGGTATAACAGACCGTTGCTAGGTTTAACAGACCATTGCTAGGTATAACAGACCGTTGCTACGTATAACAGACCGTTGCTACATATAACAGACCGTTGCTAGGTTTAACAGACCATTGCTAGGTATAACAGACCGTTGCCACGTATAACAGACCGTTGCTATGTATAACAGACCATTGCTGCGTATAACAGACCGTTGCTACGTATATTAGACCGTTGCTACGTATAACAGACCGTTGCCACGTATGACAGACCGTTGGTATGTATAGCAGACCGTTGCTACGTATAACAGACCATTGCTACGTATAACAAACCGTTGCTACGTATAACAGACCGTTGCTAGGTTTAACAGACCATTGCTAGGTATAACAGACCGTTGCCACGTATAACAGACCGTTGCTAGGTATAACAGACCGTTGCTAGGTTTAACAGACCATTGCTAGGTATAACAGACCGTTGCCACGTATAACAGACCGTTGCTAG
>CAKAOI010047549.1:0-18719 GCA_916701655.1 Sebastiscus albofasciatus
TGGCCCCGACTTACAGGTGGCAAAGAGCCTTAAAATTTACTACAGTGACTTAACTGCATGCATTCACATTCTTCCTAGTAGAATTTAGTTTTATAGGTTGAGATTACCTAATCAACAGATACTAGCAAATATTCCATCTGATTCAATAAAGGAAGTGTGTGTGTGTGTGTGTGTGTGTGTGTGTGTGTGTGTGTGTGTGTGTGTGGGTGTGTGTGTGTGTGTGTGTGTGTGTGTGTGTGTGACTTTTTCAACAGAGACATTCTTTGGTTTCTCCTTTTTTTTTTTTAAATGTGCTGCGTAGCTGTTCTTAAAACACAATAAACTCTGGCTGCTGTGGCTTATGACCCGTTTCTCTCAACATTTTCTCTATTCTTCTGTTCTTTGATTTTCTTCTCAGGTGACACGTCAGACAAAGCAGCTAACCATGGCCTTTGAGAAGCAGAGTCAGCACATCTCTGGTCTTCTAGCTGAACTGCAAGAGAAGGAGAGAGCCCTCCTCAGCCAGGGAGAGGAACTGCAGCGCTACAAGCAAGAGCTGGCTGCACCCAAGGCTGAAAAAGAGGGAGAGGAGGAGATGACTGTCAAAGAGGTGGAGGATGGAGAACAAAAAGAAGAGACACAAGAGGAGATGACTGTCAAAGAGGTGGAGGATGGAGAACAAAAAGAAGAGACACAAGAGGAGATGACGATCAAAGAGGTGGAGGATGGAGAACAGAAAGAAGAGACACAAGAGGAGATGATCGTCAAAGAGGTGGCGGATGGAGAACAAAAAGAAGAAACACAAGAGATGATCGTCAAAGAGGTGGAGGATGGAGAACAAAAAGAAGAAACACAAGAGGAGATGATCGTCAAAGAGGTGGAGGATGGAGAACAAAAAGAAGAGACACAAGAGAAGATGATCGTCAAAGATGTGGAGGATGGAGAACAAAAAGAAGAAACACAAGAGATGATCGTCAAAGAGGTGGAGGATGGAGAACAAAAAGAAGAGACACAAGAGGAGAGGCCGGTGGAGATCTCAGGGCTTCAGTCAAACCAAGAAAATGAGTGTGCTGTCACCGTACTCACTACAAACTCACTGGCAGAAGGTGACTCCAATGTTCAGAGAGGCGCAGGTCAACTTAAGGTTGTGAAATCTGATGCTGAAAGACCCACAACTATTATTGACAAATCAGACAATGAAGCCCTACAGTCAGGGGAACAGCATCTAGGCTCTCAGGTCAAGACTCAGACTAACCATGACTCTGCTTGTGTGATAAGTGAGATGGAGTGCAGTCAAGATGGAGGAATGGCAGATGTGGTTGCAGAACTGCTCGCTCTCCGACAGGAGAATCAGCTGCTGAAACAAAGAAAAGAGGGCTTGACCGTCTCAGACGCCAGGACCCCAGCATTACACACTGACGGTGAAAACCAAGACGACCCAATCAAGCAAAGCCAAAACACAGGAAATGCTGCTCTGTCCTGCTTCGCGGAGCTGAGGTCACCTAGTTTGCTGAATGACGTCACCACTGACGCACGGCAGTCACTGCTGCAGGATGTGAAGAGGAGGGAAGATGAAGGAGGAGATTTAGAAAAGGAAGATGGGAAGGCTACAAGGACTGAGGAAGAGCTGGATTTAGTTTCTGAGCTTCACATCAATCGCCTACAGCAACAGGTAGTGACAGTGCACTACTTCCTAATATCACAACAAAGTCTCACTGAAGGTTGTTAAGTTAATCACATAGACAGGAAAATTAAATATATAACAGAGTTTGTGATGTAGATGTTGGTAATAGGGCTGCAGCTATCGATTATTGTAGTAATCAAGTTTTCTGCCAATTATTCCATAGATTAATCGGATAAAAAATACCTTTGCTTTATTAAGGAGCAATAGTAAATATACAAAAGAGAAAATAAGACAAGTTTCTTAAAATTAACAACGAATTTATTTCCTTTTTAGAAAAATCTACATTTTTATTGCTTAAATTGTATACAATAATGTTATCTACGTGCCATATTACATTCTGGGTTATAAATAAAATATTCTGAAATGCAAAAACTAAATAAATATAATAATAATAATTTCTCTATAACCTAACTATAACTGATCGAACTGTGATGATGTGTTCGAATGATATTATTGATTATTTAATATTCAGGGATCTTGCTCCCTGTGTGCTCTCATTGCACGATTCTCCTCTCTGCTGCGTTGTGGGATTAAACAAAACCTCAATGTCATAATGTCATAATCGAATTACTCAAGTTCCTCGAGGAATCGTTTCAGCCCTAGTTGGTAGTCTTCACTGGAAACTGGATTCATGTCCTACCTTTGAAATGAATAGATGCACAGTATAAGTAAAGGATAACATGAATATCATTTATTTTACAGCAACAAAAACATTTTTCCCAGTCTGAATTACTGTGTAAAGATCGACTTGTATATTGCGCTTATCTTTTTCCAAAGTGAGTTTTATTTGGGATGTGTGTTTGATTCAGTCTGTCCTGTCCTTCCCCTCCTGTCCAGGTGGAGGAGCTGCAGATGAGGCTACGAGCTCTCTCTGTGGAGACCCAGCAGCAGTCCGAGGAGCTTGTTATGTGGAGACTGGCCTCCCAACCAGCCCCAACATTTGACCAGTTCCTTCCCAACACAGACAACCAGTCTGAGACCCAGGACCAGATCTCTGCTGTCAGACAGTCCCAGTCCAACCAGCAGGAGAGCCCTGGTAATGTGACAGTCGTCAGAGAAGATGAGTTATTCCTCTCCTGCCACTCCAACAAACTGCAGGGCCGCATGTTGTTCTCCAGGTAACACACTCATACCAAGGCTGGAGAAGCGATGACAAATATGGCAATAACATTACATTATTACATTTGAAGCTTGTGTTAAATGCATACACTGTATGTAAGATGATTATGTATACATGTACAGTTTAATGTATTGTCTGTATACAGGCTTCTGTTGTCTTCTTTTGTGTATGCTTTGAATTAACTTTTTTGTTCTTGTTTTACCACAAGACTTCAGCACAGCAACCCCCCTGAACCAAAGAGTCTCCATCCCTCTAAAAAGACTGCAGCTCTTCAGGAATACAATCAGACTATCCAGGTGATCTTTCTTTTAATCATCCCTCACTTACATACCAGACCATTTTATGTGTTTTAGGCTCTTTATATCAAGGTTTTATAGAATATTTTAGTAGAAATCCCTTAGTGGCTATACAAATGCAGTCCATTTAGAAGGAGTTAGGACTGAATTAGTTTTTCCAGTGAAGCTTAATTTTATAGGTCTGTAATTTACTAAGAATTTCCTCAGAAGTTTATTGGAAATAACTGACAGAGAACAGAAAACAGAGACAGGTTTGAATTGGTACACTTGAAATTAAATAATTCCAGGTCACTGCAGTGTAACCTACACACAAACATGTGAACTCTGTCTTCAGGGAAGTATACAGTTCAACATGTATGGAGAATGTTTTCAATGATGAATGAATAATGACAACAAAAAAACTGTTCTTTCAAGGAAATTGTTATTTTATAATTGATTTCTCAAAGCACCTGTCTGTCCTCAGTACTTGTCCTTACTAGGGAAAATAGAGAATGATTGGGCACACATCTTTGTTTGCATGTAGGATTACGCCTTTAATTGTTATGTGTTTCTCTTGACTCAGGAATCTGAAAAGGAAAACCACGAGATCAGCCTCTTGCCTCAGTCAAATACCTGTCAAACACAACACAAAGAGAAGAGAGACACTGTTATCCAAATATCATCTGAGAAAACGGGTCAACCACATGCCACCAAAGAGTCCCACAAAGTCTCAAGACCAAAGCAGACCAGATTAGCTGAGTGTGACACGGGGAATCCTGAGGTCACACCAGAGGCTTCCAGAGCAACCAATGAAATAAACGCAACCAATGATCCCTCGGACAGAGATCTCAGGACAGAAATGAAAAGTGTCAGCAGTCAAACAGAGGAGAGTTTGTATCCTCGCAGTGCTCGATTAACCCCTGAACTCCGCTGTGCATACACACAGACTGAAGAGGAGGAGGAGGAAGAAGAAGAGTCAGTGGAATCCCCTCCTGTCTCTCCTCTCCCACCACCTGAGGGGGCAGAGTTAGGAGACAGAGTGTTGTTTTCGGGTTCCTTCCCCATCCCGGCTGACCCGGCCCGTCTGGCTGAACGAATCCGCCGTAACAGGACGCAGCTGTCAGCCGCCTTTGACGACACAGAGTATGAACCCTATGGGCTGCCGGAGGTCGTCATGAAAGGTAACTTCGTAAGATTGTGGGGTGAAAAACATTGACACTCTAAAACATCAGACTTGAGTAACTTTAGGTTTGTGTAGAATTGCGTAAACACAATTGATATAAAATCCTTGCAAAGAAGCATCATACCTCCAGTCTAGGTACTCTGTTGCTCTAGGTGCACATATAAGATATGTTTTATTTAAGTGTCTTCAAACAGCTTTGCAGTTGTTGGAAGGCATATTTTTCTATTTTAGACTAGTAGTGTCCCCCTCCTTCATTGGTCGCCAGATAACGTGAAATTTGGATCTGACGGCAAAGAAGTGTCTTTCCCAAAATGTTAGAATATTTGTTTAATTAACCAAATAGCTATTTTAACAGGAGATATGTGGATTGCCATGCTGGCAAACAAAGTAAAAGTGCAGAGGATTCAATATGAATTTATTTGGCAATCGCCTTTAAATTTAGAGTCCTGTCGTAGTATCATTAATAGTATTCATGGTTGCAGTCTCTGAGTATCTGAATCTTGGTTGTGACTTTCTGACCCTGTAATGTACAGAAAACCGATGTTCCCTCTGTTAAAGATGTTTTCTCTCTGCACTTTCTCTCTTCATCTGCTGTCCCCTAATCCTCTTATTTATTCCTCTGTCTCCTCTCTCCAACCTGCAGGTTTTGCTGACATCCCCAGTGGTCCTTCGTGTCCCTACATTGTGAGAAGAGGTTTATTAGGGACAACTGCCGTACCTCAGCTCCCTCAGAAAGACACGAAACAGGAGGAGGAGACTGATTAAAATACACAGGTAACCTTCAGAGACACTCAGAAAACTGCTGTAGATTTAATGTCTCAAGAACTAAGAAATGCAAAAGGCATGTTGAGTAATAATAAGTTAATTTTACATACAATTTCTGAATGAAAAAGACCAAAACTAACATTGTGCTAGTTTTCTTCTCTGTAGTTTCCCACTTTTCCGACCAGTTTATGGCACACAAACTCAAGCTTGTTTGTTCCTATATAAATCAGAAAATAATCATTAGTTGCAGCCCTACTACCTATGTATTTGTTGAAAATAAGAAAAATTAAGAATATCACCTGACTTATCCTTTAAAATAGTCACTCGTCTCCACAAAATTCAAGTGAAAATATTGTCTTTGTTTAATTATTAGTGTTTTCTTTTTTATTTGGTTAAGATCTATCCTAAAATATAATCTTACATTTGCATGTTTTTGAATACTGGTTGACAGATTTGGTGGAAAGAACTGATCACTCTGGCTTGACGATGGACCTCAGTGATCAACGAGCAGCAGCTATACAGGGACACCCCAGTCACCAGCAACCAGTTTAAAAAGTGCTGCTATCACGCATGGACTGTATGTGTGTGCAGGTAACTGGGCCTGCACGGGCAGAATAAACACTCACTGTGGATTTAAAATGTCTTAATGATCACTAGTTTATCCTCTGATTGCTGCGTGGAGACTTTCCATCACAATGCTGTCACATCACATCAACCTGTATATTTAGGTACAGAGGTAGTGATCTAGTGATGTTTGTTGATGTTTATTTGAAGTTTACAACCACTTTTCCAAAGGGACTGTTTGGCTTTTAGTGCCTCAGCACAGCAGCGTTAACTTATGGGGGTAGCTTCAGCCTACTTTGAATGAAACAGTGCCTAGTTGATGCTTTTCTAAACAAGTGCTCGTCAAGATACGTTTGACTTGTTTTCCAAAAGGGTGAAGCCAAGAGAGGCCTGTTGTGAAAATGTGAGGTGTGTTTTTTTTCTCCTTTTTAATCCCTGAGGTGGCTTATTTATGAACACTTGAATGTGTTTTAGTAGAAGGCCGGTGTTTACAAAAATTGTGTGAAAGCATAGTGAGCGTGTGTGTGAGACGTTAGCTGTGAATATGGACATGTGTGTCCTCATCTTGACGTTACTGTTTGTATATATGTGTGTGTGTGTGTGTGTGTGTGTGTGTGTGTGTGTGAAGGATAGAGAGAGAGAGAGAGAGGGGCGAGCGGGTCTATGACTCAGTCTAACCTGTGTTGGTTTCCGCTCCATGTATGGTGATGCACACTGCGCTCCCTCTCTCCTCCTTCTGCTGCTTCGCTTCTCTGTCTTACACTAACGAGCACTCAGTGGTTGAATTTACCAAAAACTAATCATTTGAAGCTTTATTTTATTAGCAGAGCATACACATGAATTAAGTTTATTTTATTTGATCAGATATAATTTATTTGAGTGATGTGACAGATGTTCTCAATAGATTTTGGTTCTCGCACATTTGTTACTGTGCCATAGACAACAGTAGCCCACATGTACTGTATGTACACTGTAGATTTTGTAGATACGTTTGGAGTTGATGTACAGTTTGTATTATGCCCTATAACAGAGGATCTCACCACTTTGCTTGCTTACAAGGTTTGACCAGTACGTTAAAGGATAGGTTCACATTTTTTCAAGTCTATCTTAAAACTATACACACACGCCCACATGTAGGCCTACATTGAAAGGGTTACTGGTAGTTGTTTCTCTCGTCCATACTAGCCACAAAGAGATCCTTTTGTTAAAGGACCAGTGTGTATTTGTGTTAGCTTAGAATGAGCCCTTGATATCTACATAAGGAGTCTCTTCACACAGTCCACCATGTTGCTTCACCATGTTTCTACAGTAGCCCAGAACGGACAAACCAAACACTGGCCCTAGAGAGAGACTGTCCTGTTTTTACGTTACCTGAAGGCCACCGTAGTTCTTCAACACGCTTGTGAAACTGCAGTAATTTGAGCTGCAGAGTGCAAAACCGTGGTACCGTCAGCCACCATCTGACTTCCATTGCTCCTAAAGTAGTGTTATTATGGTAAGGATGGCCTCTGAGCGAGGCGAACGGCGTTACCACAGTTTGGCAATCGGCGGCTCACATTGCAGCAGTCTTGGAAAGGGAGGAGTGAGCGGAGGAGTGAGCGGAGAGGTACTCAGTTGGTTGCAATCTGCAGCCACACCACTAGATGCCACCAAATCCTACACACTGTACCTTTTAAGCAATTTGAATGTAAGAGAGGGGGGCAAAATCCACAGTCCTCATTCTGTGTAAAAATAAACTCTAAAGTTTAGTAGAGTTAAGTAATATGAAACTTAAGCAGTCTAACTTTAGGCCTGGTCACACAGGAAAGTGATACAGAGAAAATAATCTGCGTGTCTCAGCAAAATATTTGGTCTAGAAGCTTGGTGCCGTGTGACTACACTCGCAGGGCTAGTTGGAGCCAGTCAGGGACAAAAGCTCCTGGAGATTTTCCCTCTTTTCTCTAGAGAGCTTTAGCTTGGTTACTAACGGGACAATAAGTTCACAGTTTATTCAAAAGGACGCAGCACAACTAATGATCAGTGTTTACTTGCTGAGTTCTGATTGAGGAATAATAACAAAACGAAGAAATGTCACACTAAATAGACTGTAACTCTGGAGGATACCTGCTTGATTTGTCCAACTGAAGTCTCATATTGGCTTCAGAAATAGGACTGCAGGGTTTGTCGCTGATTAATTACACTGAAATTGCTTTAAGAAGGTTTAACAAGGTTCTCCTTGTGGCCAGTATGGACAGGAGGAACAGAAAGAACTAATAATTCTTTCTGTATACACATATTGGTATGTGAGTATTGTTTTAAGAGAGACTTGAAAAAACCTCGTTGAGCTTTCTTTAAGTGACTTTTGAGATTATTTCAGCAGAAGGTTTTTGACACATTTGTGTTAAAAGTGTGGAGTGAGTTACATTTTATTTAGAGCTAGAGTTCTCTCCCAGCCTCGGCTTGTTTACTCAGTTAGAACAGTGTGAGCTGTTACTGTCCTGACTCGATGCCATCGCCATTAATTTGCCATGTTGACACCAACACACACACAAAAACACACACACACACACACACACACATCCCCTGCCTTTCAGCTGCCTTCATATCTCTGGGATCTGTAGTCTTTTGGCAGTGACGGACTCACTGTGTATTTGTTGCCTTGTTTTGGACACTTTCATGTGAATGTATCTGTGTTGTGTTTGCGGCTAGAATAAAAGGCTTGCTCTTAATTTAACTGTTGTCTCTCTTTTTGATTCATTTAACTTTGAGTCTGAGAAGCCGTACTTTGTATTTCATGTTGTGACGGTAGGCCTGTTTGGTCGGCTGAGTGTTTTTTACTGCTGGTGGACATTTAAGTCTAAATGAGTGCCATGGTCCAACGAGGAGAGCCTCAAAGTGACTAAGTGAAATATCTTGGTTAAATCACATAAGTATTTCCGCAATTACCAAAGTCCTCTTCCTTTGCTTCTTGTTGAGAAGGTGCTGAAAGCTTTAAAGGAGCAGACTCGGATGAACGAATTAAAGGGTCGATGGAAGAGTCGAGGTTTCCAACTTTAGAGTCTGTTTTACTTCATGAAGCAAATCCTCCTCAAGTGCAAGAAAAATTGTGTGGACCATAACTCTGACTTTGAAGAAACAAGTGTCTCTTTTTGCTTCCCAAAAAGACAGAGGTTGGAAAGGCGAGGATTTAGAGGGCTAAGCCCCCCCACGTCCAACTCAGGAAACTCCGAGGCCCTCTGCTCTTCCTCCGCAGTGACGGTACTTAATCACACTCGCAGCGCTGTAATGAACTTCACATGCCTCGTCCCTTTCTTCTCCTCCTCCTCCTCCGACGACGATCTGCTCTCCTCTGTCAGAGTGATGTAGGGTCACGAGAATGGGGAAACACCTTCCAAGGAGAAAACACACATGCACTTTCACAACACTCACACACTCACACAGAGCTCCTCGCCGAGTGCTGAATGGTGAGAGAACGGCATATGCTGCGTGAGACGAACTTGGATAGCAACATTTCTCCAAACTGAAGGTAAGACAAAAATACTTAATTTCTGGGGGTTTCTGAGGGTCAGAATATCAGTATTTTTGAGAAGAGACTGATTCTGTTTATTGTCACAAAGAAGCAGTAATATGTAATTTTTTCATCAAGCATGTTGCTTTGTTTTAGATCCAGTTTGCATGTGTGGCCTTTTCTCCAAAATCTCTTTTTTTTCCTTTTAATTATCCGTTACCAAGTATAGTAGCAGACTGTCACACTGATATAAAAAGATGATCAATCCCTGTTCTAACATTCCTGCCAATATAAGTTCCCTGAACCCTGACACGACAGACAACACAGTAATTTAAGTGCAACATTTAGAAAGGAACTTAGCTTAAAACTATATTTTAAGATTCAGGCATTTCTGGGAGCGCTGCTGCTGCATTTGATAAGCGTTTAATTGGAAATATTCTTTTTTGGGTTTTATAGCCTCAGATGAAAATGTGGATTAGTTTATCTTTTTCTAAGCGACCTCTGTTGCACAAACAGTCCTATCATTATTTTTGAGGATCATTCTTTCCCAGAGCATGAAACCAGAAAACCAAAAGTTGTAACCTGTGATCTCTCTCTGACGTCAGTGTTGGTTCACTGGAAAAGAGGCAATACATCGGGGGGTAATTATATCTAAAGAAGCATTATTTTCTCACAGCGCTGTGAATTCTTAGTTGATACTACGTTCTCATCAACAGACGGTCATATTCATCTCTGGAGGTTTGTCGGCACAGATAAAAGCGTGGGACTAATGTCTCCGGCTCCAGACAGTTATGTTCACAAACAGGCCTTTTTGTTTAACTGCTATACAGTAGAAACAACACACTCGATAAATCCAGTATGTAGAAGAGTATTGAAGTGGTAACCCTTTCCTTTGTAACAAACTGAGCTTTTGTGTTGGATGAAGGTGACAAAATGTAGAAATTAGCATAAAACATTATTATTACATCATATAAGGATATAGTTCATATTTCATATGCTTTGTAAATTATTATTTTATATTCCTTTTGTTTGCCAAAAAGTAATTTCCAGACTAAAAAATACAGCATGTTATCTTAGTAATTAATTACATTATTTATATTGTATCGTGTTATGAGGTCTAATTCCCTGTTAAGCAATTCTTATAAAATTAGGAAAAGTCATTTTTAAGAAGTTAATAAAACAATGTTAAAGATCCCCCAAAATGCAACATAAAATACGCTGCTTTGAATAATAATTTGTTATGTTTTTTTTCCCCACAAGAAATCTCAGTTACCTAGTTAAAAATTCTTCTTCTAAAAGTTTTCACATCACACTATTAGGTTGCATACTGGACCACGATTGGCTCCAAACTAGTTGTGATGTCACAAATCCAGCTTGCACGTACACGTGTTAAACTCCGATTTAAAGTGAGCACAGAGAAACTTTCCCCCTTCAGCAGATGAATGTGAAAACAGACTTCTGGTGTCAAACTCTGCACAGTGAAGCTCAAACATCCCACTGAAGTGTGTTTTGTTGAGTTGTTAAAGAGGGCTCGGGGTCTCCAGGACCCCAAACGTGACCATTCACCTAGTGACTGATCATGTTGAGAGGAATGTTTGTACCTGTGTTTATTTATTTTTTTAATTTAATTTTTTAATTTAGTTTCTGTAGTTGATCTTAGTTTGGTCTGATTAGTCTTGTACACCTGCGTTAAATGTAAACCCAACAATAGAAAGAATGTACATCTTCCAGCCTCGTGCTTCTTTTCAAACAGCTCACCTCATGATTTATTCCCCACCTGCTTCCACTGTTTAACTTTAGATTAGATCGCCGCCAGTCAGCCTTTCTAAGCCCCCCTCACTCAATATCTTTGCAAAATATCAAAATATGCCAGAGCAGGTTTAGACAGTGATAATAACTAATAATATCTGTCAGTGTTGAAGGGGCAGAGAGCGAGACGGTCCGCACGCACCAAAGCCAACAGTCCATTAGCGCAGAATGCTAACAGTCGGCTAGACTCGACTGGGAAATGTCAGGACATTGTCAAAGTCCATGTGGAGACGACCAGAGGCGGCTGACCCAGAGCAAGAAGCTCCTAATTCCCAGTCTTCTGTGTGTGTGTGTGTGTGTGTGTGTGTGTGTGTGTGTGTGAAAGGTAAACACAGTTCAAAGAAAACATTAGAAGCCAAATGAAGATAAGCGATAAACGTGTTTTCGATTAATGTCGAGATGTATGTTTGGAGTTTTGGCAGAGTGTAATCGTTTGTGAGCCCACTGGCAGGCCGGCCTGGAGTGTGTCAGTCCCTCCCTGGTTATTATGACAAAGTCTCTACAATGTGAACACTTATTTAATGCCACTCGGCTACCCGGCTAAAACAAAGAGAGAATCAGGGAAATGTGCCAACTCAAAGCTGTTCTGTTCCTCAATGCTCTAATCTACATTTACACTTTTATATGCATGTGTTGGCCCGTTTGTCTCTGCATTTTTTGTGCTTAAAAGTCTTCGAATGTGTTGTAGGAGAAGGAAATTGACCCATAATCCTCTGCTCCTGAACATTGAAGACACAGGAGAACCAGAGAGAGAGCAGAGCAGAGATACAGAAGAAAGAAGAGATGAAGATTTCTACGTCATCTGATTTGTGGAGCTTTACCATGGGATGAGCTCCTGACGTCAGGGACTTAAGGTACTGGTTTCATCATCCTCTCAGTTATAAAACATTCTTTATCTATCGTAAAAGCGATCTTAAAAGAAACCACAGAAAGCCTGAAGAATAGTTCCTTTTGCATGCATTTGGGTATGATCACATTGGATGCACTTCTTGACATGCTGCGCTTTTTCTTTTCCACTTATTTGTTAGATTGTGAAATGAGCTTGTCTCCTTTTTAAAGGAACAGTGTGTAACATTTTGGGCGGGATCTATTACCAGAAAAGGAATATGATATTCATAACTATGTTTTCATCAGTGTATAATCACCTGAAGCTAAGAATAGTTGTGTTTTCGTTAGCTTAGAATGAGCCCTTCATATCTACATAGGGAGCGGGTCCTCTTTATGGAGTCCGCCATGTTGCACCGCCATGTTTCTACAGTAGCCCAGAACGGACAAACCAAACACTGGCTCTAGAGAGAGACTTTCATATTTTTATGTTACCTGAAGGCCACTGTAGTTCTCCGACACGCTTGTGAAACTGCAGTAATTTGTGCTGCAGAATGCAAAACTGTGGTACCGCCAGCCACCGCCTGACTTCCGTTGCTCCTAAAGTAGTGTTATCATGGTAGGGATGGCGACTGCGAACGACGTTACCACAGTTGTGCAATCGGCGGCTCACATTACCGCAGTCTTGGAAAGGGAGGAGTGAGCGGCGGGGTACTCAGTTGGTTGCAATCTGCAACCACGCTACTAGATGCCACGAAATCCTGCACACTGCACCTTTAACTGTACTTCTTGATGTGGTTTGTTTTTGGAGTAATTACCGCTACTCTCCAGGTTAAACTGGACTCAACTACGATAACGTCACACAGTGTGACACAGAGTAAAGAAAAAGCGGTATCTGTTTACCTGGTGACTTAAAGGACCACTCCACTGATTTTACACATCAAGATCAGTTTACTGGTCGTGAGGAGGACTACTCAACCTGTGACAACAGTTGTATAATGTGGCTTTGAAAAAGTCTGAAATAACTTTAACCATAACAATCACTATGATGATGATGTCATCAGGTCATCTCTGATTGGGTGCAGACTGCTAAAATGATATAACAGAGTGTTACAAACTGGGGGTGTTGTGTTTGAAACGACGTAGACATTTACCGGGAAGTGAGGGTCTAATACCGCGTTCATGTGATTAGTATGGGGTCAGATCAGTATCATAATGAATGAATGAATACACGCAGAGGGATTCACAAACGTATTTCAGGATTTATATATCAATGACTCTCTCCACAAAAATATTTCGTCATTCTTTTTCCAGTCTTTCTCTTGTGAGCTCATAGCTTGTAATGGAGATGTACAAAACTAAGTTGCTGCACTACTCCAGTCAGTGGCGTCACATGACTGGTAACCCACCTACTGTAAGATGTAGGAAGTGTACGTATTTTACACCTTGTCAGCTCTTATCCTCTGACGTTTCCTGTCAGTGACCATCTCTTTGGTTTGACGCACAGATGTATAAATAAATTAATGTCTGTCAGCCTTCCAAGAACACTTGTGTTGCTTGCTTACACATTTCCTGTGTCACACTTACAGTAGCTCTGTAAAGGAACTTCCTGTTTATGGCCAGCTGTGCCCCAGTGTATCCTGACCGAGAGCCCGACCAGATCCTGACCCCTGAGCTCTGACCCTCTAATCCTGGGGGGGCAGGAGGGGTCGACGGGGAGAAAATGCGGTGTACCACCCTCTTGGCCCTGCTGGCGGGGGTCATACTGTACCTGGTGATGGGAGCGCTTGTTTTCGGAACCCTGGAGCCCCCCCAGGAGAGTTTAGTGTTCGAAGACCTGCGTGCTACCAAGAACACCTTCCTTGATAATAACTCCTGTGTCACTGAGCTGGACTTCCATAAGCTTGTGAAGGTATCATTGGACACACTAAGCACACTCTCATCACACAATCCCACTCACACTAACTGTGTAAATGTGGCCACAACTTTAACACAGAATTGCAGTATTTCTTTTGCTTTCCTGTGTCCATTTCATCTCCAACGTCCATGGCTGATAGGCGTCTGTGAATCTGCTTAGAAATCATAGAAAAGAGGCACTCCTTATAACTCCAGAGCATGCCTGAACATCAGAACATTTTAAAGTTTTCTTGAGTATCAAAACACTCCAGGGATCGTTGTATCTGTTGTCATTCATGGTTATATTGCAAACAGGAACTGCTAATTTCAGGGCACCGGTTAGCTCACCGGGTAGAGCGGGCGCCCCGTGTATCAAGTAGGCGAGTCCTTGCTGCAGCGGCCCAGGGTTTGAGTCTGACCTGTGGCCCTTTCTGCATTGTCATCCCCTCTCTCTCCCCATTTCACCACCATCACTCTCAATAAAAAAAAAAGGCATAAAAAGCCCAAAAAAATGATCTTTAAAAAAAAAAAAAAAGGAACTGCTAATTTCTAAATTGGCATACGTCTAATGATGTCTGAGGGGGCCCCAGTGTCGGAGTTTGAAAACTCTGTCTCTAGAGGAATGCCATCAGAATCACAAAGGTTGTTTTTTTAATATTTTTGATACACAACAATTTAAAGTAAGTTGATGAAGTGTATTTAGATGATTCTGAAAACATCTGAGGAGAGAAATAGGCATTACAGTAACAGAATATTGATTCATATTTAATCAGTGTTGCCTAGTTTGACTGTTTGATCAGAGTTCAGAGTGATTGACAGCTGCCACCGTTGAATGAACAGCCAATAGGAACGCTCTCTCTCTGAAATGACCTGTGATTGGCCAAAGTCTCCTGTCACAGGCTAGATTTTTCTACTGAAAACAGAGCCATGAGGAGGAGCAGAAGTCTAGTTTTCTCTCAGGACACTTGAATTACAATATGCTGAAAGGTTATTATGGACTTTTTGCCCAATGATGCCAAAAATATTCTGCCTACTGCAGGTTTAATACTTCTACTTAACTGCGTTTCAGAGGAAAGAGGTACTTTTTACTCCACTACTGTATTTGACAGTTGTTGATACTAGTTACTTTTGAGATTTCACAAAAAAACACAAGATAAGTTGAAGTTAAAATACAACACACTATTAAAGATTAAAGCAGTGGTTTGTGGCTTGTGGCCTCTTACAGAGGAGCAGTGGCTAGTTGGCTCCCCTGTCACGTTTAGGATGTCTATACGTTTTTAGTGTGAGTTCCAATAAGATGGTTTCATTTAAATAATTACTGAGGACCAAAGAGGTCAAACTATCCAATATTTCAAACAAAGAAAAAGTCCCAAAAAATGTACACAAATTTGTGTAGGAGAACTTTGTTTTTTCGTCTTTCCTCCCCCTTTAATCATCTTGTGACCCTTTAAGCGAATGACTCCCAGATTAGGAATCACTGCACTAAACTACCTAACCTTATATAAAGAAAATAAAATTCCATCTCGACCAGCTACACCAGTAAAATGCTCCTTTTGCATTGATGTATTTTTAGGCCATTGTACTGGTAATTTTACATAAATAAATGATCTGAATACTTCTTCATTCCTGGTATAAACCATGTAGCACAATCCAATTGATAGACAACTTCTACCTGCCTGTGTTGTAAGATAAATGTCCATTTAAAATACATGTCATCCCTCCCCTGCAGGTGGTGGCGTCTGCAGTGGAGGCAGGTCTGGATGTGAACAACCTTTCTGCCAACTTCACCACCCGCTGGGACCCCGCCTCCGCCTTCTTCTTCTGTGGCACCATCATTACCACCATAGGTACAGTGTGTTATGATGTTTTATGACAGATTTCATGACATACTATGATATTTTTATGGCATACTATATTCTGCTTTTTTATGACTTTTTTATGGCATACCATACTGTGACATTTTCCGACTTTTTTATGACACACTTTACTATGACTTTTTATGATTTTTTTTGGCATATATACTATGACTTTTATATGACATTTTTTATAACATACTATACTATGCCTTTTTTATGACGTACTATACCATGTCTTTCTTTATTATGTTTTATGACACACTACACTATGACTCTTTATGGCATATTATACTATGTCTTTTTTATTACATTTTGTATGACATACTACACTATGATTTTTTATATGACATTTTTATGGCACTTTATGGGACTCACCTTCAGGCTGCACTTTGAAGATCCTATAACTATAAAATGCTCTTTTTTAAATGAGAATACATACCTGATATGTTGTGGAAATGATTAATAGGAGAACACAGAGAGCTATAATATTCAAGAGTTTAATTCTGAACATGCGTGATCCTTTCATCATCTTCACAACCAAATCCTTGTTTGATCGACTCTTCTGTGATATATTTCATTGAAGTGCGCAGGTGAATACCAGAAAATATATCTATCTTTCTTAAATACATTCTGGTCGCACATGGATTTCTGATCTGACTGCAGACTGGAGATGGAGCTGATCTGGATGCAAAAATGATCATTGGTTGAAACATTGGGTCAGTCTAAACAAAAATATAAATAGTGACATCATTTTTTATGTGTTCATGACTGCCATTCAGTAAACTACAGTATGATGGCAATATAACTGACATACTCGTCTTTTGTTTTTACATTCCTCTTCATATCTCTTTAATACTAAGCATCTAAAATCCATGTGCATTGAACTGTACCTCATGTTAGTCCAAAAGACGTCTCAGAATTGGGCCTCCGGTCTTGTAAATGGAAGCTACTGATACTAAAGGTGTCTTGGAACTTGCATGCATATTAATTTGTAATGTAAGTAGCTGAAGGGCATCGTGTTCTTTTTATTTTCTAACAGGTTTTGGGAACCTGTCTCCTCGGACGTGGTACGGCCAGTTGTTCTGTGTGTGCTACGCCCTGGTGGGCATCCCCATGTTTGGCATACTGCTCGCTGGAGTCAGTGACCACATGGGCACAGTGCTGCGGAGAGCTGTGGCGAAGATTGAGACCCTCTTCCTGGTGAGAATAGTCCGTCCTGCCCAGGAACCAAACCTTCGTTAGATTTACACCTCGTCTGAATCACAGCTTCAAACCTATGAGGCCTAGACCTCTATTTTTTTAGCAGTCAATAACTGGGTTCTTTGTGATATTCTGGTTAAGAACCAAGCTAGAACCTCCAACCTGGATGTGAACCATCGTTATTGGTGTAGATTCATATTCCTGCTGTCATGGAAGAAGTGATTTTAAGTTTGCTCGATTGTTTTAAAGGAAGGAACAATGTAGAAATGCTAAAATAAGTAGCTAAAAGTAGCTGCTGACTCCACAAAATGCACAAAAAGGAAACCGCACACAGTCTCTGCAAGTGATGATTTATTCATTTGTATGGCTGTTAGTTACTCATACTGTAGCTGCTGCCCTGAGTAGATACACAGGAGCCTTGCTCAAGGGCATCATGGCAGTGATAGCTGAGGAAGAGGACATATTTAACTCATGTAACTCTCCTGTCTGTTTCCAGACAGTCTGGATATTTGAACGGCCAATTTCAAGGTCACAAATGTAATTCTCTATTGGTAGAGGCTACCTGTTTTTGTAAATACATCTTCAACCTAAAAACCCTGAACTGAAACCCTTAAATAAAAAATACCTTAAATATAACAAAAAGGGAAAAACATCTTAGATCTGACCTGACATTACATTTCTTATTTGCTGGGCAGTAGTTTATATAAATGAGTATAACATGAAAATATGGCAAAATAAGAACAACGGCAATCAAATACAAACACTTGACCCTCATACTGACACTAAATATAGATGTTTGTTACTGAGGCAATTATTCAGCATTAACTGACTTTAAACCTTATCTGTAAAAGAGAAATTATGGTCACACCAATTAGCACTGTTCATTTAAACAAAGTTGACATTTGACCTGGAACCGCAGTAAAACCATGATAGCTAAAACATTTTTTTGAAGTGTAACAACTCTTAGACTTGTTTCATTGTACTCATCATTACAGGTATTCATTATCATTCATTCTACCTCTGTATTCTCAGAAGCGTGAGGTCAGGCCGACCACTGTGCGTGTGATCTCAGCGGTCCTCTCCATCCTGATCGGTTGTCTGATCTTCCTCGCCGTGCCAACAGTCGTGTTTCAGAAAGTGGAGGACTGGTCATTTCTGGAGTCGCTCTACTTTGTGGTCATCACTCTCACCACTGTTGGCTTCGGAGACTACGTACCAGGTACACACACACACACACACACCCACCCACGCACAATACACAACAAGTTACACACAGCCTCATGTCTTATTTCACACCGTGCAGAGTGACATCAGGTTGGTCTATGGTAAGCCATAAAAGACATCATATAAAAAATCATTGTAGTATGTCATACAAAATATCATAAAAAGTCATAGTATAGTATGCCATAAAGAAATGTCATATAAAAATTCGTACTATAGTATTTATAAGAAGTTATAGTATAATATGTCAAAAAAATAATAAAAAAGGAATAATATAGTATGTTAAAAAATAGTTGTAAAATATAATAGTATAGTATGTAAAAAAGTCATTGTTTAGTATGTCAAAAAAAGTTATAGTATAGAAAATAAAAGATATTTAAAAAATCATAGCATAGTATGCAGAAAAATGACATGGTACAGTATGTCAAAAAATTAAATGAAAGTCATAAAAACATCGAATATACTATGACTTTTTTTTCGACATTATACTATGACTTTTTTGCATTTTTTTCAACATATAAATGCTATACTTTGACTTTTTTTGACTTTTTTCGACGTTATTATAAAATAAATGTTTTTCGTGACATTTTTTGACATACTACACTTTGACTTTTTTCATGAAATTTTTTGACTTTTTTTCATGAAAATTTTCAACATCCTCAACTTTGACTTTTTTTCAAGAAATCTTTCAACTTATTATAAAATAAATGTTTTTCATGAAATTTTTCAACTTATTATAAAATAAATGTTTTTCATGAAATTTTTCAACTTATTATAAAATAAATGTTTTTCATGAAATTTTTCAACTTATTATAAAATAAATGTTTTTCATGAAATTTTTCGACATACTCAACT
>CAKAOI010047550.1:0-23557 GCA_916701655.1 Sebastiscus albofasciatus
TGTGGTTTTGCCATGACAACCTGGTGCAGCCGCAATAAACAAACGCAAGTTACAACTTGTTTTGCACGTTGTAGAGTTTTCAGACAATTTCCAAAATCGTGAGTTAAATTATACAGTAGGAACTCCGAGCGACTGCTACAACAACTTTTACAGTCCTATAAGACAGAGGTCCTCAGTAATTTCTTCACTTTTTAACATCCAGCCTCTCCCATTTGGAGTTGTGTCATGCTTTCCAGCCGTCCTCCAAACCTCTCCACACTCAGAATGACAAGTGAAACGTCAGGCAGCAGCGAACAAGGCCAGAGTTTAAACTCTGCCACCCAATTAATTGACACACACTCTAAACACGGCCAACGTATGAGAAAACTTGGACGTCGGCCTCGTTTCAAACGCTGGGAATTCAACAGCTTTTCACCGTCAGCGCTTGACAAATGTCTCTTTATTTTCTTTAACTTTTTTCTTTTGCTTAATGGAGTTGTGTCAACAAACCCGACCGGGTAGCCGAACGTAGGAAAAAAATGCTAATCACATGAAGAAAAGAAAAAAAAAGGCATTCATGGAATTTAAACATGTTCCATACATTTACATCTGGATCTTGATTTGTATTTGATTTAAAATCTTCTGCCACACATACAGAATCAGATCAACTACTGCCGCTTTCTAACACAAATCCCCGCTGGGTCACTGTTTTTATGATCAAGAGCCATTTTTTTTTATTACCATTACAGAACGCCCTTTCAAAGAAGGCCAGTTTCATGAAGAGGGAAACCCCTAATTTAATGTGATCTTTTCTTTTTCGTTTGCTTTCTCATGGTTTTAAGTATTGCATATAACATTTAAGGAGGAGCTGAAATGGATACACTAACTCTGATCATTGACGCAAAAGATTTTCTGACACATACACCTTTTTTTATTTCCTGGATTTTTTATTTGTTTTAGCAAAGCTGTGGTCTGGCTAAACGGACGAAAAAGTCCTACACTGAATATGTTTGTATCTAGCTAAATATGCATGTGGCGGCGTTGGTGGCACGTTGCCCCCCGTGTTTAACGGGTCACACATGTTTTTATGAAGGATAATTAACCCATTAAGGGATCTGGTGAGAGCTAATCCAACCGGTCTGCAGACATCAAACCGCGGCTGGGTCTAGACAGGTGAAAGCCGGGCGTTCGGTAACCCAAGTAGACCAAAAACATAATACTGACTACTCTGTAGCGCGGACCTCTGCTTTAGTTCACAGTGTTTGACCTCCTTGTTCACTCCCGAGTGTCCATTTCCACAACAAAAGCCTAACAGGTTGTATGTGATTATACGGATACACCGCTGAGAAATGTGCAGTGAAATGTAACACTGACTGACGGGGCGATCGGGCCGCCGGGTGTTGGTTTCCTATTCGACAAAAAGGCCTGAATTTACCGAAAGTCTCCGGACAAAAAGTGCACGAAAAAGAATGACGTTTCATTTAAAGTGCAACAAAAAAAAAAAGAGTAAAAAATAATAAAGTCGTTACCAAGATTTGAATAAATGCAGATGGTGAGACAGAGTTTTACCCAACTATTTGGAGTCTTAGGACACATAAAGTTAAAAGCTACCAATGTTTCATACTCTGACAGCCCTGCTGTCAGGACGGGAAATTTTATCCTCCTCAATAAATCACAGGTTTTTGCATCACAGCTTTTGGGTGTGCGACTGACTTTTTAGGGCAGTTGATGGAAATTCCCCTAACAAGCCAGACAAGTATAATTCTGAGGAAAGCTGGGAAAAAGGAGGCTGGAGATGTTTGCCACGTCACATTAAGAGCTTAAGAGGTGTTATACAGTACGGTACACATTCCCATCGGGACAAAGTGATTCATGCCGAGGAGGACGCATATCGGCCCCCGACAATAAACAAAAGAGTCTCCAGAGACGGAAGCTTCCACGTTTTAAGTATTCACGGCTGCTAATGAAAGGAATCGCATAATTCAAGCAAATTGGACGCGGTGATTAGTCACAGAGAATCTGGACTTGTTTTGCACAAACACCAACAGTTTGTTTTCTTTATTTTTAAAGGATAGTATTACTGAGCAATTCAACATGTAACTGGGAGTTTGTTCTTGAGACATAAGCTTTCAAACTGTCACATCTCAGATTAGTTTAGTTTATTTGAGAAGGGACTGTGCAAATTAATAGATATACATGGTATAAAAAAATGCCAGAATTAGCCAAAAGGCTGGTTTTTAATCCGTTGTCGCCGGTCCACGGTGTTACAGAAGGCATCCTAAAATACATCACAACCAAAACAGGGCATGCAGTTTAAAAACTGATGAAAGATGAAACTTTTAAACATTCGTGCAGCCTTAAAATTGTAAAAGCATACAGTAACTGTGGCTCCGAGGACCCCGAGATTAGAGGTGCAACGATTAATCGATTAGTTGTCAACTAGTAAAGTAATCGCCGACTATTTTCATAATCGATTAAATCGGTTTGAGCGAGAAAAAAAATCTAAATTCTCTGATTGCAGCTTCTTAAATGTGAATATTTTCTGGTTGCTTTACTCCTCTACAAAACAAGACATTTGAGGACATGTTCTCGGGCTTTGGGAACAACATTTTTCAAAAAATTTTGACATTTTATAGACCAAACAAATAATCGATTCATCAAGAAATTCAGATCGGATATCAGGCCGATTCTGACTCAAACAGTTGGGTCGGGTATCGGTGACAACGGGGCCGATCTATTCAATTCACTTTACAATTTGTAATCAATTTATTGCTGCATTAAAACAAGTTGTTAAGGTTTTAACATGTACGTGTTAATTTTAAAGATTTATTACGAAGTTGCTGGTGTATTTATGTATTATTTTAATAAGAAATAACAATTCAGTAAATGTATATCTATGTATTTATTTGTTACATTTTGTTTTACAAAGTTAGGAAAGTTTAAGTCCAGCCTGATGTTTCCTTACACATGAAAGAATGATCCAAGTCACTTCCACACAGTGAGGCATACAGAGTATTAATTAAACACTGGTATCAGATCGGTACTCGGTATCGACGGACACCCAAAGCCCAGGTATCGCTATCGGTATCAGGACTGAAAAAGTTGGATTGGTGCATCCCTACCCGAGATTAGGGCTGACCCGAATGCTTCGAAGCTTCAACCATTGCCATGGTTATTCGGATGTTTTGTTTGTTTTGATTTTTATATACAAGTAAGTAATAATGAAGTATAAATCCCCAAATATCCCATGAAATAAGAACTAATCTCACAACCTTATTCATTATTCACATTCAACGTAAATTATTGTTAGTTATTCTCAGACGGATCTCGCTGTTTGTTGAGTGTAGAGGTTTGTGTGTGGACAGTAGTGCAGCAGCGGCACTGAAACGGGGGAGACGGAGACAGACAGACAGACAGACAGACAGACAGACAGACAGACGACAGACAGACAGACAGACAGACAGACAGACACATGGTATTCGGGACAGTCCTACCCGAGATTGTGTCGCTTTCTGACGAGGAGCCCGGCTAACTTCAAGCGGTGCAATCAACCTGATTTCCTGATTTCGACAAGCTACTTTTGAAGTGCACAGAAAACACCTCTACATGACCTCAAGCCAACAACTTCAAAATGAATGCGACTCAATCATCCACAAAAGCGACCAACAGGAAAGACGTTGTCGAGGAGTAGCCGACGAGATGAACTCCCGCAGAGCGGGCCGCGCTGTTGTAACAGTTATTTATTCCTCTTTTCAATTCAAGGGGTCCTTCTGTTTTAAAACGGACAGCATTTAAAGGGGGGGGAACCGGCACTATAAGGTCTGTCCTTGGAGGCACGGTCCAAATTCCAGAGAATCTTGGCAACTCCTCGGGATAGATGGGACCCTCATGGATATAAAACCCCACAATGGATGAATAGGTAAACAGAAGGGTGTGAAAGAGTGATGGCGAAAAGAGAATGTTCACTCTCAGAGAGGCACAAAGAGGGAGGTGTGTGAGGGGGAGATGGGAGAGAGCCAGGGAGTTCGGTGGAGGAGGAGGAGAAGGGGGTGAGCGAGGAGGCTCTGGAGGGAGTTGTCAGTGAGGGAGAGTAAAAGTTTTGTCTCCAGGCTTTTAGAGGGTGCTGTGTGGTGTGTTAACTCAATCAAAAGGTGAATTATACCTCCTGAGACACTCAGGTAACCTTTCATTATGGCCCTAATCCTTCTTAATAACAGAGCCGCAATGTCGGCAATGCCCCATTAGACAGAGAACCACTGAGAGGGAGAGCCATTATTCCCCACAGGCCGCTGGAAATGTGAACACACAACACTCACTCACACACACTCGCTGTGACAGATGAAATCAATCACACGTTCGACTTGAACGAGGTAAACGCAGCGTACACTCCTGCATATGGGAGGAGAGTAAATGTGTGTTTATGTGGGATCAGAGTTCCTCTAAAGTTTCACTTTAAACTGCAAATTCAGATTGAAACTTTGGAATAACGGGTCGACACGACTGTAAACTTTGTTTAAAACACACAATATATAAAGTTTGATGCACTAAATTATGATTTCAGTACAATTTACTCTTAATAGATATAAAAACAAGCTGTCAAACATTTATCTTGTTGTAATTTATATGCAGTAAAATATTCTTATTTCTACTCTTGTTAATTAGTTTTGCATTTTCTTAACAGTCGGCACATCTACGCATTAAGTTTGGCTTTTTTAGAAAATAGTTTTATTATTTAGATTAGAAGCTCTATCGAGACTTTATGTGATGATTTGCAGCGGACAAATATACATTAAAAAAATAATAATTAAATCAATTAATGTGTAATAACGTGTATGATTAATGTCTGAGTTTAATGGAACTAATGGGTTAAAGAAAATTAAATTAATTTTAGAAAAAACTTCTGAAAAAGTTATGCAAAAACTGAAACTGTCTGTTTACTGAACAAATACTTATTAAAGTGTCAATAATAAATTAATAAAAAAGTGTGAGCAGAAAGGCATTAATGTTTCAACAGAGAAAATGCAAATTGTTTAAATGTTTAAATATTTAAGATGTGTCCTCGTCTTATTTCCCAGCCTAATCAAGCTGTAAACCCAAAACAACTTAAAAAGGCAGTCAACCCTAAAATGTGCAACAAAATGAGCAGCCTGATAACATCTAAATGAAAACAGACTTAATGTAGCGTCATAAATCAACAGGCTTCATCCCACTAACGTTGTTAAATAAAGACTTCTGACTTGTGTGGACTAGACTTTATCAACAGGATAAATAAAAAAGTTGGATAAACACAATCTATCACGATGGCAATTTAATGACTTATAACAATATACAGAAGTTAAACCCAGATTATAGGAGGGACATTAATTAATGTGTTCTAATATCTCTCTACAGTAACTATAGTATGAATATTAATAAATATATGTTTGGGTGAGTTGCCGTAAAGTGGGACACCTAAGCGCCAGTGGGTGTAGGTCTTCCTCAAACAAATAAAAGTCAATAAAACTATTAATATTTAATGTCTTTCTAATACGCCTAAATGCAAAACTATTATAGTCTTTATTCTTTATCTATTTATTATTATTTATAGACTCATTTTTTTGTTTGATGTTGTTTGATTCTCCAGGTGACATCCACACTTATAAGCCTACGTTTTGAAACAGCAATGACATTGTAAATGGTAAAATTACTGCACATTTAGCCTTGAGTGTTTCCGACATTAGTTAAGGTGATTTAGGACTTTTAACAGACTTTTCAGGTGTCCCACATTTCGGACGTGACTGTCCCACATTAGGAAATCAAGATTTGTTTGAGAAAACTTGGCATTAAAGACATGTATACAGTTTATTTTATGAGTGTGATATCTGCATTTTCTTTTATTTGGTTTGATTAGGACACATCCTGGGGAGTGGATTCAATGTATTGGCTTCATATCGCAATATATTCCAGAAATATAAAATGCAAAAAATGTCCCACATTAGGCTAATTCACCCAATTTATGTCGGTCTAAAAAAAGTGTCTAAATTCTGATGTTTTCTCCTCCAAACATACTTTATTAAATATTCACCTTATGCTAGGGTGAATTAAAGGAAAGTAAAGTGGGAACTACTTAAAGTGGGACACCGAAGCTCCAGTGGGTCCTCAAACAAATAAAAGTCAATAAAACTATTGATACTTAATGTCTTTCTAATACGCCTAAACGCTTCAAAACTATTATAGTCTTTATTCTTTATTTATTTATTATTGTTTATAGTCTTATTGTTTGGTTGATCGATCCTCAATGTAACATCTGCACATAAGCCGTGGTTGTGTAACAGCAATAACATCGTAAGTGGTAAAATAACTGAACATGGGATTGCACATTTAGCATTGAGGTGAGTTTTTAAGCCTTTTAACAGACTTCTCAGTGTCCCACATTTTGGATATGACTGTCCCACATTAGGAAATCAAGATTTGTCTGAGAAAACTTGGGCGATCACACGTTTGGCTTCCCACAATTAAATGAACATGATCGCCTGTGTTTAATATACATGTTATGCTCATAGAAAACTGCTGCCTAAAGTAACAGCCAGCCACCAGCCGGTGATCGAGATGTTGTGGCTTCACTTTTGTGCACAGATTATTATCTATACAACCAATGTGTTTATGATTAAACTGAGAGCATAAAACTGTTTATCTAGCCTCTTAATGTTGCTAATCTTTGCTCTTAAAGTGCACCAAACTGATGCATTTAACTTTAAAATGCATCTAACAAAGGGGTAGGGTGAATATTCCTGTATTATTTCATATTCATAATAATGCACACAGTGCACTTTAGACGAAGCTACTGGAGTTACCCTGCACTATACTCATTTTTAACAGTCTCTTCTGCACTTTTTAATAGTCCTGTATCACAGCTGTTACCCTGCACTATATTCAGTTTTAACAGTTTTCTTCATCTTCTTGTATTTTTATATCTGGTATACTTTTTTGTTCTTTGCACTACTAACTTTTTTACTAACATGTTTTGCACTATGGAACTGTGATGCTGGAAACTTGAATTTCCCTCGGGATCAATAAAGTTACTATCTATCTATCTATTGCAATATATATAGCAGAAAAAAATATATATTGCAATGTCAGTTTTTTCCAACATCCCTTATTTGTGCATTAACAGGGATGCAGCACAACATGAAAGTGAAAAATGTTTATTTTAATGTAAAAGTGCAATAAAATCAATGAATAATCGTGGTGTCAATATTGATCAAAATAACTGTGATTATCATTTTGGCCATAAGAGTGCAGCCCTACAGTGCTGATATGTTCAAAACCAACTTAAAACTGCCTGTTAAAAAGCTGTTCAGCTCTGTACTCACTGATCTTTACTCCATGGTCTTCATGACTTGCTTTTACTTGACAATCATACTTTGTGATGTGCTATTGTGCGTAGCTGTGTATTATGCTTTTTGTATGTTCCTTCTTGTATGACTGTAGTATGTTTCTTTGTTTTTTTGACCTGCCAAGGGACTAAAGATGTGAATTATCTTAAAGCTATAATCTGGTATGGTGCATCAAATGGTGACATTTATGTTTTAAACTGTACATGATCCCTTTAAAATAAAATAAAATAATAAAAAAGTCTACCTTTTCTTTTATTAGTGTGATATATTTCTTTATTTTGGTTTGATTAGGACACATCCATAGGACAATATATTCCAGAAATATGAGATGGAAAAAAAAATCCCACATTAGGTTCATTCACCCCTATTTATGTCAGTCTAAAAAAAGTTATTTAGATTTATTTTATATTTTGAGTCTGATATTTACTTTTTTTTTGGTTTGATTAGGACACATTATATCACAATATATTTCAGAAAATCTAAAATGCAAAAAGAGTCTTACATTAGGCTCATTCACTCCTGTTTATGTCAGTCTGAAAAAAGTTATTTCCTCCACACACATACATAATGGATGAAATATTCACCTGTACCACTCCAGTCCGTTGGGGAATGAATAAAACAGCTTTTAAATTCTCTGCACAACACTATAATATATTTTATAAAATACACATTTGACATTATTGGCTGACTGATCTGATATCAGCATGACTTATTTTGCAGCAAAATCTCTTTTATGGAGTATTAAAATCATGTTTACGCACATCCACTCATCCCAACGCAGTAATAGTATAAAATGAGTTTTTTTTACCTGTACCACTCCAGTCCGTTGTCATAGTTGCGGTCGAAGAAGTGCGGCTCTGCTCCCACGGCTCTGATGTCCGGATGAACCCGGAGGAACTCCAGCAGAGCCCGGGTGCCTCCTTTCTTCACCCCGATGATGAGAGCCTGCGGCAGCTTCTTGCTTCCTTCTCCGAGAGGACTGAGTTTACCTGCTGCAAACCTCGGCGACACTAGATCCGGAGGAGGCAAGATGAAAGACTCCTGCAGCTTCCACTCCTCATGCACAAGTCTTCTGCTCCTCAGAGACCTCAAGTCCTGCAGGAGTCTGCTGGAGCTGCTGGAGGTGCTGGAGGTGCTGCTGGGGGTGGTGGTGCTGCAGCGGTCTGTGAGGAGCTGCAGGAGGAAGAGTGAGGTGAGGAAGGAGCACAGCATGACCGCTGCTCTCCTCCTGCAGAAGGAGCCTCTCGACGGGGGGTCCAATGCTCGGATGCGGCTAAAAGCCATACCGGTCCCTGGGTGGTCGGTGCAGGAGCCATGCTAGGCGACCATTATTCAGTCTTCTTGCCATGAAGAAACCTTAAAGGAGTCTTCATCCACACACAGAGTGCTGCTGTGGATAACAACACCCTTATATACTCTCCTCCAGAAAAAGATACCTGCTGCTGCACACAGGTGAGAAAAGATGACAGGTGCACATTTACAGGTGCACTCCTCTCAACTCTCCTCTCTCCTCGCGCGCTCTGTGCAGGATGCCACCACTCCACCACCACGAGCCCTGATGTGCCTGCCACCCTGCACGTGTGTAGAGTTGTAAACTTGTCAGGTTTGCTTGACAGGCACCTCCTCTGGCCAATGAGATGATGAGAGGAGCAAGACAGGATGACCAATGAGATTCCAGGTGGGCGGGGACACTCATGCATTCGAGCATCTTAGGCAAAATTAGAGGGGGTTATTTTTAATGCACAAATTAAAGTTGTGTGAAGTGGGTAAAAAAATGCTGCATAGACACACTAAAATATGCAGTTGTGTCAATTCCACTAAGTGCCACACTGGGAAATGATAATTACATCAAGACAATTAGACATATAGAGTTTATTGCTTTTATTTAAAGGTCTTATTGATAACATTTTTATGTAATAATACAAGTAGGGCATTATTTTTATTATTAAAAATGTCACTAATGAAAAGTGTTAAAGATCTCATCATGCAGAATGGCCACTTTCCGAGTGTTATATTATTATATATATTATATTATTGGATCGATTTCTTGATGCATTATAGTGGAAGAAGTATTCAGATCCTTTCCTTAAGTAAAAGTACAAACATTGCAATATAAAACTACAAGTAAAAGTCATGCATTAAAAATGTCACTTCAGTAAAAGTACATTAGTAAGTTTTTTATGACTTCTCGGGTAATTCTTTTTTTTAAATACCTTTACATGAGTAAAAGTTGTATTACTACAGTATAAAAATACATAGTTACAAGTAAAGGTACTGCATTCAAAATCCCACTTATGTATGAATAGTAATATTAAAAGTTATCATTATGCAGAATGGGCACATCAAGTGTTATATTATTACACGTATTATATAATTGGATTGTTTTCTTGGTGCATTATGGTACAGGGAGTATTCAGATCCTTTCCTTAATGAAAAGTACAAACATTGCAATTTAAAACTACAAGTAAAAGTTTTTTTATTTATTTAAGTTATTTTATGGGCAATAAAAGTAGGGCTTTTCCTAAAAAATAAATAAATATTATGATTGTGAATTAATCATTTTAAATTGGTGGGTCCCAAAATGAACGTATCTCTGTGGAAGATATCTGACAGTCGGTTCCCACTTCTAACAAGGCTTGTGAGACAATAGTAAAGCAACGTTGGTGTCACGTGGTGTGGAAAAAAAAAGGGATAAATGGCTGAGAATGACGGAAAGTGCCTGGCAACGACTTGTTGTGAAGTAAATGCAATGGAACGGGGGAGGGAGAATACGACATCTAGTGGCTGAATGTTATCAATTTTATCAATAGCACATTTAATAGAATTTTTTTTTCCGGTTATATTGTTGCATATTCCCATATAGCATTCTCACATACAATTTAGTCCACAACAAGACAATTAAAGCCCTTAAAAAAAAGTCAACAAAGTAGTGCAAAGTCAAGGGCGTAGGTTTCGTTTTAACATCGGGGGGGACACATCTTAAACGAGGGGTCATGGGGGCTAACGTTTCAACTAATTAACCCTAAGAGTTGGACCCGTTTTTGACTTTTTCATTCCAGATGGAAGTATATGATGGCTATTCCCACGCTCTATTATGTCTCATAAGTTGTCGCAGCAATTTTAGGGTTTGCAAAACACTGCATGGGAGTAGCATGAAGTGGGCATGTCGGTAAAGGGGAGACTCGTGGGTATCCATAGAACCCATTTTCATCCACATATCTTGAGGTCAGAGGTCAAGGGACCCCTTTGAAAATGGCCATGACAGTTTTTCCTTCGCCAAAATTGAGCGCACGTTTGGGGCGTTATATAACCTCCTTCCCAGCAAGCTAGCATGACATGGTTGATACCAATGGATTCCTTATGTTTTGTAGTATTTTTAGGGGTGCTGAGTTGAAATTTAGGTTTGCTAAAGCACCCCTAATAACAGTCTAAAATTCTTGTTTGTATTTCTCAAAGTCTCATACAGTATAGCCTGTTTCACAAGCATGAATATGACAACTCAATGGTTGTGTGGGACATTTAATAAAAAAAAAATAAAGGTTAAAGATCTTTGATCATGTAGTTTACAGGTCCCATACAGCCGAGCCTTCTAGGTTGCAATCAGCTGCACATAAAACCCTAAAACTGACAAACTTTGCAGTCAAACAAAACTCACATGCAGCCTCCAGCATCAACTTTACGTTTTTGTGCCGTTCTGTGTAAGCTAGCTTGCAGACAGTGGAGGCACGCCTGTGTGTGTGGTGTATGGTGCATGCGTTGCTGTACCACAACTAGGTGGGCTGAAATTTATTGAGAATAAAATTGATATGGGGCCGGATCAAAATTTGTCAGGTGCAACTTGACACAAGCATCAATACATTTATTTGAACCTTTATTTAAATGGTATTCTCCTTCAGATCAACATCTCTTTTTTTAATCGAGACTTGTGCACAAGAGTGAACATATACATTATAAGCATATAAATACACTGAAATTACATAGAAGACCATACAAAATAATACACTCCCCAGAGTGTTCCGCTGTAGCAGCTTGTTTTGAGACGCCGAAATTCTTCCTCACATCTTCAACACACTCGTGGGACCATTTCTCCACATGCGGCTGAAGTCAGGCCACCAAAGAAGATGCCCTCCGCCATGAACTCTTTTTTTTTTATGACACGCAGAAGAACAAAAACTGTGAAATAATGATAACGGGGCACATTATTTCTTTACAAGTGAACAAGAACAGAAACCAAATGTTTCACATCTGCTCCTGCCTTTTGGGGTATTAGCATGAGAATGTGCAGGCAGTGCTTCAATGCTGCACAGCTCACTGCTCGAGAAAGAGGATGGAGACCTCAACACTGCCAGTGCCAGATGTCCCCCATGTTGTCGAAACAATACAAGGGGGTGTCGCGCATTTAACAAATCACACCCCGTGTCTTTTCTCTGTCTCGCTGACACTGGAGAGATGCTCGACCCCCTCAAACCAACTGTGATGACACACCCAGCATTCCCTCACAGAGGTCAGATGGCTTCACACTCGGAGACAAATATACTGGTAAAATAATGATGTTTAAAAAAGTCATGTTCTCGTTCTTTTCATGGCAAATTGAACGCTGAAAGTTCCTAGACTTGCTGTGAGTACACTTTATTTTTTTATTTTTGTATTTAAACAGTTATGAGAGGGACAATCTGACAGCGTAGTGACTACATAAAGGTTCCCGACCCCGTGGTCTGGACCCCCGACAGAGGTCACAAGATAACTCTGAGGGGTCAGACATGATTAATGTTTCTTTTTTTCTGACTTCTCTGGTCATTTTTTTTTTTAGTGGAGTAGTGGATAATTTTACCCAGTGGTGGAAGAAGTACTCAGATCCTTTACTTAAGTAAAAGTTGTAATAAGAAGTATACAAATATGCAGTTACAAGTAAAAGTTCTGCATTCAAAATCTCACGAATGAAAAATAGCAAAGTTCTCATTATGCAGAAAGGCCACTTTCCGAGTGTTATATTATTATATTATATTATAGGATAGTTTTCTTGATGCATTATGGTACAGGAAGTATTCAGAAGTAAAAGTATAAACACTGCGATATAAAACTACAAGTAAAGGTCCGACATTAATAATGTCACTAAAGTAAAAGTACGTAAGTAAAAGTAAGAATGTTTTTTTCGGACTTCTCGTTATTTTTTTTAGTCAAATAGTGCATCATTTTATCGAGTGGTGGAAGAAGTACTCGGATACTTTACTTAAGCAAAAGTTGTAATACCGCGTTATAAAAATACGCAGTTACAAGTAAAAGTCCCGTATTCAAAATTCCACTATATCAAAGTTCTCATTATGCAGAATGGCCACTTTCTGAGTGCTATATTATTATATATATTTTATTATTGGATTGTTTTCTTGATGCATTATGGTACAGGAAGTATTCAGATATTTTCTTTAAGTAAAAATATAAATACTGTGAGATAAAAATACTCCTTTACAAGTAAAAGTCGTGTATTAAAAATGTTTTTTCAGTAAAAGTACATAAGTAAAAGTAAGTAAGTATTTTCTGACTCCTCTCATTATTCTTTATTTATTGAAATAGAGGATAGTTTTACCCAGTGGTGGAAGAAGTACTCAGATCCTTTACATAAATAAAAGTTGTAATATACAGTATATTATATGTATCAAAATACACAGATACAAGTAAAAGTCCTGCATTCAAAATCTCACTAATGAAAAGCATCAAAGTATCTCATTGAATGGCCACTTTCCGAGTGTTATATTATTATATATATATATTATATTATTGGATCGTTTTCTTGATGCATTATGGTGGAAGAAGTATTCAGATCCTTTCCTTAAATAAAAGTACAAACATTGCAATATAAAACTAAAAGTAAAAGTCCTGAATTAAAAATGTCACTTCAGTAAAAGTAGTGGTCATTCTTTTTTTGAATACCTTTACTTAGGAAAAAGCTGTATTACCACAGTATGAAAATACATAGTTACAAGTAAAAGTACTGTTATTAAAAGTTCTCATTATGCAGAACGGGCACATTCCAAGTGTTATATTATTATATATATATATTATATTATTGGATCATTTTCTTAATGAATGATGGTACAGGAAGTATTCAGATCCTTTCCTTAAGTAAAAGTATAAACACTGTGATATAAAACTACTCCTTTACAAGTAAAAGTACTGCATTAAAAATGTCACCTAAGTTAAAGTACGCAAGTATTATTAGCAACTTTAAAAAGCTAAAATTACTCGTAATACAGAAAAATGGCCCATGTGTTTTTGGATAGCTATTATTGATGCATCAATGTTTAAGCAGAATTTTACTGTTGTAGTTGTTTCAGGTGCAGTAACTTTTAACTACTTTATATACTGTTGGGTTATTAAAGCAACTCTAAGCAATGTATCATATTTCAATATGATTGTAATAATAGTAATAATGGTATAAAAATACGCAGTTACAAGTAAAAACACTGCATTCAAAATCCCACTAATGAAAAGTATTATCAAAGTTCTCATTTTGCCGAATGGCCACTTTCTGGGTGTTATATTATTATTATATATATATATATATATATATATATATCATATTATTGGATTGTTTCCTTGATGTATTATGGTAAAAAAAGTATTCAGATCCTTTCCTTAAGTTAACGTATAAACACTGTGATATAAAACTACTCCTTTACAAGTAAAAGTACTGCATTAAACATGTCACTTTAGTAAAAGTATGTCGGTAAAAGTAAGTACATTTTTTCTGACTTCTCTGGTCATCCCCTTTTTTTTTTAAATAGTTGATAGTTTTACCCAGTAGTGAAGAAGTACTATATATATATATATATATATACAAGTATTATTACCAACTTTAAAAAGATAAAAGTACTTGTCATACAGAAAAATGGCCCCTGTGTTATGCATTAATGTGTGTAATGTTGTAGTTGTTCGAGGGGGAGATACTTTTTTTTAACTACTTTATATACTGTTGGGTAGTTTAATCTGTGAGCAGTGTATCATATTTCATAAAATTATCAACTATTTTGATTAAATAAAAAACAAATATCTGCAAAGTAGTAAGTATAGCTGTGGAATAAACGTAGTAGAATGTAATGGAGTGGAAGTATGGAGAGCGTCAAATGAAGTACAAGTACCTCAAAAGTGTACTTAAGTACAGTACTTGAGTAAATGTATTTAGTTACTTTCCACCACTAATTTTTGCCTCTCAAAATGATTTAAATGAAACAACCTGAGAAGAGAAAATCATAACATTTGTGACCGCTGATAAAGACCATTGATTAGTCTAATAGCTCTGCTGTCGTCTCTAAATCTTTGTCAAACGTACCCATTCTCAGCCGGGTTCAATGTTTGTGCAGCGACACATACTTCCTTAGAAAAAAAAACAGCATTTAGTGTGTAATTACACACCCAGACATTTGTGCTTTTAGAAAAATGTGCAAGCAGTCTCGAAGGCATGTAAAAACGCAATTCCGCTTTCATCTTCGCCGTTTATCCAAATTGCAGCACTATGGTTACACTGACGCAGCCTTTTTGGCATCTTGGATGCAGAGTTGGGGTTTTAAGTTTAAAGGGAGTCCAAACACAAACTGTTTATTATCCTTTTGAATATAATCTTGCGTTTACTTTGCATATTGAATAAATTCTCAGGGGCATGCCATGGGAAAGCAAACATGTGCCAAGGCGAAAAACCAAATAAGGAGCGGCCGAATTATGTGCATGTTGTTTCATAGAAATGTATAAACCATACCTAGGCTTTCGCGCTCTCAAATGCACCATCACCAGTGAGAATAAAGTCATGCAGGAACTCTTTCCATTGCTGAGCTGGCCAAGTAGTTAGACTGTGCGTCTCAGCCATGCACATAATTTCTAGACAGGTTTATGAACTGAGGTTTGGGAGCTGTCAGTTTGGAGGAGACATCTTTACTGCCAATATAATGGCTTTACGTTTCTCGACCTGAAATCCGCGGCGATAAAATATTTCTATTTTCGGGACAATGTTCATCTTCAGCTTTGGACAACCGGCCTGTTTTAAAGTTGCTAAAATTTATGCTTGATATTGAAATATTGTCCAAGAAAAGAAAAAAAAAAAGGTACAATGCTCCATGTGGCAAACATGGTTAGAAACAGATGCAGCTAGTAAAAATAAGATTTACACATGGAAATTGTATGGATGTAATTTACGACATGTTCCGTGCCTGAACTAAGATCAGCGTCACGAATTTCCACACAAGCCGGGCAGCTCCTTGGCTCCAGACGTTCATCTCCTAAAACCATCTGATTTTGAGGAAAATTGAAAAGGCATTGCCCACTTAAGAGCTCAATTAGGTATGTTAGTAAGAACTTCAGAAAACTAAAAATACACAGAACAGTACTTACCACCCAGATGGCTTTAAGAGATTTTTTTAAAAATAGATGAAACACTTCTATAGAAAAGATGAAATCCCCTTTCTTGGTACTCAACCTGTTAATGATAATTTCAAACACTGTACTTGCACATGTGTGTATAGTGTGTGAGCAATGACTCAGTGTTTTACTGAAACATTTTTCTTTCACTGCGAGAGGAAATGTACTCGTTCTATATACACAGCTGTTGGCCATTCATCGAGGTTGGGTTCTTCTGCTTCGTTGGCAGGTCGCGCGCTGAACAGGAAGGGATTCTATTGAGCACGGAAACCCAAATAAATTGTCCTCTTAATCAGATTAATGCTCATCTGAAGTGGGCTGTTTCTCTAAATCGTCTCAAAAATGTCAACATACAACCGATTTGAATTAAGCACACGAGCAATTACGCTCCGTTCATCGGCGCTTTATCTCCAGATTTGTGTTTGCTGACGTTTGCCACAAGCAGAGGAGGAGATGGAACATAATTATGGCTTTTCTGTCTTTTTTTAAACAGGTTTTGATTTAGTTTATATCATATTTTCAAGGGAAAGCCTTGAAACACAAATCCTGCCAAATCTGATGCCATTGGTTACGCTTCAAAACAAAAGTATAATTAATTTATGCATCCATGGAGGTGAATAAATTCAAGATTAAACTTCTTGTGCAGTGTGTGTGTGATACCAAAGCATGTGTTGTTGCAGCTTGTGTGCGGTGTGTTAACATTTCGTGTCACATTCCTTCCTCCAAGAGGCAGCAGGATGCAGCTGATTATGAGAGAGGCAGGCCGGGTGAGGTTGGGAGGGAGGCGCTGTTCCAGTTGGAAGGTCGTGTGGACGTATGTCCATCTCTACAGGCCGGTAATCACGTTTAAAGACGAGCTAGTGTGGGTACAAAAAGGTTAATGGCACATATGGCTTGTTGTGTCGCAAACAGGAGGACACTTGTCCAAAATAATCTCCAAATGCACTTGGCACTGTGAAAATAATGTCATGGTGACTTTGTATGAAACAACCTTTGAATGCTCCACATGGGAAATCTTCAGCAGGGAGTTAAAAACCTGAATTCTTTTAACAACAGATGAATATTCAACACTTAAAACTCCTGAAAAGTTGGTTATTATAAAAGTATTTCACAACAACATTGTGTGCCACTGTGTGGGTGTGGAAGTGGCCTCGCAACGAAGCAAACAACCCCAACAACTGACTTTGATTCAAATCCTGATTGGTGCAATGAAGTATCACTTTTTCTCCAACTGAGACTAAAACACAAATACAGGAATCTCAATTGTAAAAAAAACAAAACTGTTCTAACATTGGCAGAAAATTGTGTTGATGAAGGACCCCATCATTGAGAGTTTTTAGAAATTATATTTTGGGGGGCTATTAAAGGACCAGTGTGTAGCATTTAGGGGGATCTATTGGCAGAAATGGAATATAATATTAATAAGTATGTTTTCATTAGTGTATTATCACCTGAAACTAAGAATCATTGTGTTTTCGTTACCTTAGTCCGTCATGTTGCTCCGTCATATTTTATAGCCCAGAACGGACAAACCAAACAACGCTCGAGAGAGAGCCTTTTACGTTTTTACGTTACCTGAAAGCCACCGTGGTTCCCTGACACGCTTGGAATGGGAGAAGTGAGCAAATCTAGATGCCACTAAATCCTACACAATGCACCTTTATAGGCCTTTACATACCTGGGCGTGGCGAATAAACAACATGGAAATGAGAAATACTCGCCTGTGAATATTATATGTCTTGGGCTTTTATTGTGAAAGGTAAGAACAGAAGGAGTGGATCTGGTATGCACAGCCTTTGTCAAGATTGAAAGAAATTTTGCCGTCTTGGTTCGGACTATGGAGCCTCCTTGTTGTTGTTTTATAAATATAGCCGAGGTGCAACTCAACCCGTTGAGAAATCAGCCTTGTTCCAGAAAAAGATTATGTCGTGTTCTGTGTGACAGTATTCATGACAAAGACAACAATTTGAAGAAAATATAATTGACGTACAAATTTAAGGTGCAGTGTGTAGGATTTGGCGGCATCTAGTGGTGAGATTGCAGATTGCAACCAGCAGCCAACATGAAAATGTGAAAATGCAAATGGCCATATCTAGAGCCAGTGTTTGGTTTGTCCGTTCTGGGCTACTGTAGAAACATGGCGGACTCCGTGAAGAGGACCCGCTCCGTATATAGATAAACGGCTCATTCTAAGGTAACAAAAACACAATGAATCTTATTTTCAGGTCATTATAGACTAAAGAAATCATACTTATTAATATTATATTCCATTTTTGCCAATACATCCCCCTAAATGTTACACACTGGTCCTTTAATCACACAAAAAAATGTCCCCCGATGAGTAAAGGCCTTAACACGGTTTATTTAACATTATCATACTGATGGCATCACTATAGCGTTCTATAACCAGGCTGCAGGAAGAGATGATAGCATCATTACACAAAGAGCCCCAAAGTCCAGGAACAAATGCGCACCACGTTGACCTTTTGACCCTGCTCCGTGCCTGGTACAAGGCCAAACCGTGGAGATGGTGTTGGGTGATATGGGATTGATATTGAACGTCCAAATGACCAGCGCAGATGATGCGTCACATGTGAGCCCATTAGAGCCCCGTCGGCGCATGTGTTCATTAAAAAGCAATATGTGGAAGTCTGATCTGCCATTTCCTGCAGATACGTATCTGCTCATACATCCAGAGAAGACAGCTATGGCTGTGGGTTGTTTTAGCCAGCACAGGGCTGGGTAATCACAAAGCATAGATCCTCCAACTGTGAGCTCGAAATTAACCGTGTTGCTAACAGAGCCTGAAATTGTGTGGGATTGAGGGTTAGGGCCTGCAATCTGGCCAGGATATCTTCACGCTGTTTGCTGCTGTAATGCGATGATGGAGCCCAAGCAGAATCGATTAAAGCAATCATTTGTTGAATCAGATGTTTTTCTGCCTGGATGCAATAACGGTGGGACGTGTCTGCGGCGCTCGTGAATAGCCTCGGCCTGATGTAGAGCAGTACACGCAGAGCAGTCTTTATTTTGGCAAATGACCATGTTTCATGTCAAATAACTGACAAAATTCAGTATCACAGGCCATATGGAAATTATCGTAGCTATAGCGCTGAATATGTGATGTTGTGGTTTTAAGGCATGTTGCACAACCACAACTGGGACTTCTTTGATGCTATCATAGCAATGAGACCCGTTTAAAAGCAACTTTCCAGAGTGTGATGTTGCACAGCAATATCACGTTGACCCTCTCACCTGTTTTCTTTGAAAGCGATATCAATCCCAGGCAATGACACCTGAAAAAATGACTGCGTCCGTAAACGAGCTCCGTGTGGTCTTCAAGCCCACACTGAGGCCCGGCTTCTATACATTGATGGACATACGAGAGTGGGAACGTCGTCCAAGACAAACAAGACCCTCGGTTTGTGTGATTATTGTGCATAGTTAGAATAATTCTCAGTGAAAGAGAAGCAGAGGATGACGGGGGCAGCTGCTGTCAGAGTCGGGGAACGTGACGGTGTGCAGCATGATGTATGGGGAGATGCCGTTTTTGGAGATCCTAGCCCACCCTCCTTCCCATTAATGAACTCCCTAAAGGGTATATGAGCAGAGATGCAGCGATAGACAAGACTGTGGTGCTGGATGTGGCGGATATTGCCTTACCTCTAGAGAGGGCTAATGACAAATGGATGGTTGAAGCGACTGGAAAGAGATTGATCTTCTTACATTTTACTCCACAGACATTCCATCTTTTCCTGGACCATCTACTGTATGAGGTGTGCTGTGATATTAACTCAAACCTTTTATGGCTGTCAGTTTAAGACGTTTTTTTTTTTGTTCTCAGGTGCACCCGAGCTGGAAACCACACACTCTGCAAACACCTGAGATTGATCCTTCCCGTCAAAGAGGTCATGAGAACTGGGAGGACTGGCGACGAGAGCGTGCACTGTGATTATGTTTGGGGTGATGTTAAGAGGGATCATGTTGCATCTGATGTCGTCACCAGACATCATGAGGGGCAAGACGACTAAGACACTGAGCAATTTGTTCAGGCTGTTCTCATACACCGTTCGTAGCTATACCTACGGAAAAAGTTATGAACTGTAATTCGTATATATCCCACAAGTCAATTGTATGTAATCCACAAAATTGTGAACCATCAAGTATAAAGAGCGACGAACTCTGCTTAGAGAGGAGGTCGGGTTGGATGGGTGGGTTGAAAGAAAACATTGGACTTTCGCCCAAGAGCCCACTGTTCGGAACTTCACGGAACTTTCGTACTTAAGTTACGTCACTTTTACTTTTATAGTTATTTTAACCCAAACTGCAACCTGTTCCTAATCCTAACTAAATATTTTTTGCTACATAACTTCCATACCTAAGTTACGCCATGTCCGGTGTTATTTTAACCCAAATCGCGATGTTTTCCTAAACCTAACGAAGTAGTTTTTGTCACGTAACTTCCATACTTAAGCTGTGCTACTTTCGGCAATATTTTAACCCAAATCGCGATCTTTTCCTAAACCTAATGAAGTAGTTTTTGTCACGTAACTTCCATACTTAAGTTATGCCACTTCCAGAGTTATTTTAGCCCAAACCACGATATTTTTCTAAACCTAACCAAGTCGATATTTTTTCCGAAACCTAACTAAGTAGTCTTTGTCACGTAACTTCCGTACTTTAGTAGGCCACATCCGGCGATATTGTAACCCAAACCAAGATATTTTCCTAAACCTGACCAAGTTGATTTTTTCCTAAACCTAACTAAGTAGTTTTTATCACGTAACCTTCGTACTGAAGTTACGCCACTTCCGGAGTTATTTTAACCCAAATCGCAATCTTATCCTGAACGTAACGAAGTAGTTTTGTTGCCTAAACCTAACTAAGTAGTTTTATTTTGAAAAGACTGGAGCAGAAATTGCCACGTGTGCCACGTGTTGCAAAACATTCGTAGGAAAACTCACCAAAATTAAGAACAACTTTTCGTAACATACAAGCGGTAGTATGAGGGTACATTGATTTGTTGACAGTGCTGATAACTCCAAGCAACAGGAAACAGTTGTATCCTAATGATTAAAACAATAACTCGGAGGCATATATTTAATCATCATGCCACCGTAGATCTGATAAGTTTAGGGAGGCAAGTATGTCTAAACATTTCATATAACTCCCATTTTAAATGACATCACTGAACAGGACTGATGAGTAGGAAATGATGTTCTGAGGTGATTTTTCTTTGTCAATTGGACAATAAACCCGTCATCTCTCACTGCCGATAAGGCTGCTTTTTCCATCCTTCATGCGTAGGTGAGGCGCTAACCTCTCGCCCCCTCCATGGCAATATTTACATCAGAGAGGATCTCGCCTGCATGGTCACATGGAAAATATGTAATGAAGACTATTTGTTAATGTCAGTGTCTGGCCCGGTGGTGCCTCGTGGAATAATCTGAGCTCTCGGCCATTTACAGACTGCTTTTTCAGACACGTCTAATTAAATTTCTGCCTTGGATGACTCGTTAATAACAAATGGTGTGTGGATGGTACCTTGTTAGATGCGGCACATAATCAAAAAGCGGGTTGCGTTTGCGTGCGGCTGCCACTCTTTTTCTAACCTCTTCCTCAAAATGGTTGTTTTGGATTGAAAAATATAGCAATTGTCTGCCGGAGTACCATTAAAGTATTACAGTTTAAAGTAGCTCCTAACATATGAGACCTTTAGTTATGTTGGATGTGAAAAGTCTATAATTGCTCCCTTTTTAAGAAGACGAAGTTTCACCATGCATGAAGGATTCACCTAAAAATAGGTTTTGAGGTAAAGGTTAGATTTTAAGTGTGGTGCCAATTACCTCAGACTTCAGTTGCATGTAAGAACAAGCTAAAGCCACTTGACGCAGCGTTGTCATTTACATTCCTGCAGACGTGTGCGGCTTTCAAAATCCATAAGAAATTATACATTTGCATACCTACACATGCAACTGACAGACCCCAAATCTTCAAAGAGAGAAGAGATATAATCCATTGTGTTTTAAGAAGACACCACCACACATCATTCAATTTATAAATCGCCTATACATTTAAAAGCAAGTGCTAATATGAATTACCTCCATTTAAACCCTAATTCAATAGGGTTTTTTCAACCATAGTGACAGTCTTTTAATAAATCTTTGTTGAAGATGTATACTCCAGGGATTAAGTATGGCAACTTCATGAAGCTGTGAGGCTCACAACAGTCAGATTAAAAATTAATCATAAAAATCAAAACAGCAGAGGCGAGATATCTGGACTTTTAGTCCCAATTATGGGTCAAGCTCCTAAAAACTTTGTCAATCTGACAAACCCAGGTTGCAACAGGTTGTTTTTTTAGGAAGTTTTAGTTTCCAAATCAAAGTTCAGATATCTATGGAAGCCCTGAGAGGCAAGTGAGAAAAACCAATTCTGGTGATCCATTTTCTAAGTCTGATCTAAATTGTTTTCTCTCCTGTGTTTATGACTTAAGAACAGGTTTTTCCCGGGATAATCTTTCTAAGTTCGTTCATCTTTCTGTCATTTGTGAAACAGGAAAACACTGTTTTGGCAGGTGATTTAAAAAAATAAAAATAAAAAATCTGAATATTTTTGTATGTGTTTATTGCTGTAATACTTATTTTAGCCACATGAGGCTGACGTGCACCGCTACCCCATGTTATAAATAGGATTAAAAGCATTCATGTTTTCTGTAATGACAGATTACGATTAAAATACATTTCTAGCCAAAGTAACTTAGAAATTTTTGTTTTTGTGTTTTTTGGACTTGTTCTTAATTCATAAACACAGGAGGGAAAACAATTTCGATCAGACTTAGAAAATAGATTACCAGAATTTATTTTTCTCTCTGCCTCTCAGGGCTTCCATAGATAAACCCCAATGATGTCATTATTTTTTCAGACTTGACAAAGCTCCTAAAGAACCATAGAAGACTTCATACAACTGTTTTCACAGACTGAGAGGAACTGACTGACAACTTTGTGACTTTGAGGTGAAAAATTGTAAGAGTTCCCCGTTAAAGGAACAGATGACTAAATACATCGGTTCTTTCTTTAAACCACAATTGTCATTGTGGGGCGATGCATGCTTTTGAATGTGCACCCTTTGTGCTCTAGATTTCTGTGGTGCAGGCCTGTGTAAATGCTCTGTATGTCCATCAGTGTCCCACATGTGACGGCAAACCCCCCTCCCCCACCCCGCCCTCTCCTAACCAAGACCTCGAGGTCTGAGCTGAAGGAATAGATGCATATTATGTACTCCAAGTGTGGAACATTTAGGGGGATCTATTGGCAGAAATGGAATATAATATTAAGAAATGTGTTTTCTTTAGTGTATAATCACCTGAAAATAAGAATGGTTGTGTTTTCGTTACCTTAGAATGAGCCATTTATATCTACGTAGTCCTTTTCACGGAGCCGGCTGCCATGTTTCTACGGTAGCCCAGAACAGACAAACCAAACACCGGCTCTAGATAGGGCCATTCACGTTTTCACGCCAGCCACCGTAGCTCTCCTACACGCTTGGCACGCGGGAGAAGTTTCAGTTGGTTGCAATCTGCAACCTCACTGCGACATACCACCAGATCCTACACACTGCACCTTTAAAATCCAACAATTTATCCCATTTAACAGAAGGGTCGATGGACAGATGCTGCTATACGTCATGCAACAACAAGTTGCTTGTAGAAGAGTGACAATAAAAAAGACAGACGCCACTTTAAAACAAGTAAAAGATGTAAATGTGTCCTCATTGCTCTTAATGTTTGAAGACGC